>JAVSCE010016910.1:0-76397 GCA_032199065.1 Smutsia gigantea
GTTGTGGCTTTGTGTTGTTGTTGTCATTAGTCTCCATATATATTTTGATTTCTGTTTTGATTTGGTCGTTAACCCATTGATTAATTAGGAGAGTGTTGTTAAGTCTCCATGTATTTGTGAGCCTTTTTGATTTCTTTCTAAAATTTATTTCTAGTTTTATACCTTGGTGATCTGAGAAGTTGGTTGGTAGGATTTCAATATTTTTGAAATTACTCAGGTTCTTTTTGTGGCCTAGTATGTGGTCTATTCTGGAAAATGTTCCATGTGCACTTGAGAAGAATGTGTAACCTGCTGCTTTTGGGTGTAGAGTTCTGTAGATGTCTGTTAGGTCCATCTGTTCTAGTGTGTTGTTCAGTGCCTCTGTGTCTTTACTTATTTTCTGTCTGGTTGATCTGTCCTCTGGAGTGAGTGGTGTGTTGAAGTCTCCTAAGATGAATGCATTGCTGTCTATTTCCTCCTTTGATTCTGTTAGTATTTGTCTCACATATGCTGGTGCTCCTGTGTTGGGTGCATATATATTTATAATGGTTATATCTTTCTGTTGGACTGACCCCTTTATCATTATGTAATGTCCTTCTTTATCTTTTGCTACTTTCTTCGTTTTGAAGTCTATTTTGTCTGATACAAGTACTGCAACACCTGCTTTTTTCTCTTTGTTGTTTGCATGAAATATCTTTTTCCATCCCTTCACTTTTAGTCTGTATATCTTTGGATTTGAGGTGAGTTTCTTGTAGGCAGCATATAGATGGGTCTTGCTTTTTTATCCATTCTGTTACTCTGTGTCTTTTGATTGGTGCATTCAGTCCATTTACATTTAGGGTGATTATTGATAGGTATGTACTTATTGCCATTGCTGGCTTTAGATTCGTGGTTACCAAGGGTTCAAGGGTTGCTTCTTTACTATCTAACAATCTAACTTAACTTTCTTGTTAAGTTATTGTAAACACAGTCTGATGTTTCTTTCTTTCTCTCCCTTCTTATTCCTCCTCCTCCATTCTTTCTATAATAGGTGTTTTATTCTTTGCCTTTAGTTGGTATTTGGATGGTCTGCTTTCTTTGCTATGATTTTTTTTCCCTCTGGTGACATCTTTTTAGCCTTAGGTGTGCTTCCATCTAGAACAGTCCATTTAAGATATCCTGTAGTGGTGGTTTATGAGACACAAATTCTCTTAACTTTCGTTTATCTGGAAATTGTTTAATTCCCTCCATCATATTTAAATGATAATCGTGCTGGATACAATATTCTTGGTTCGAGGCCCTTCTGTTTCATTTCGTTAAATATATCATGCCATTCTCTTCTGGCCTGTAAGGTTTCTGTTGAGAAGTCTGATGATAGTCTGATGGGTTTTCCTTTGTAGGTGATCTTTTTTCTCTCTCTAGCTGCCTTTAATACCCTGTCTTTATCTTTGATCTTTGCCATCTTAATTATTATGTGTCTTGGTGTTGTCTTCCTTGGGTCCCTTGTGTTGGGAGATCTATGAGCTTCGGTGGACTGCGAGACTACTTCCTTCCCCAGCGAGGGAAAGTTTTCAGCAATTATTTCTTCAAAGACACTTTGTATCCCTTTTTCTCTCTCTTCTTCCTCTGGTACTCCTATAATGCGAATATTGTTCCGTTTGGATTGGTCACACAGTTCTCTTAATATTCTTTCATTCCTAGAAATCCTTTTATCTCTCTCTGCCTCAGCTGCTCTGTACTCCTGTTCTCTGTTTTCTATTCCATTAACAGTCTCTCGCATCTCATCCATTCTGCTGTTAAGCCCGTCGATCGCTTGTCTGATTTCTGTATTGTCTTTCCTCAGTTCCCTCACTTCCTCCCTCAGCTCTTGCACATTTCTCTGTAGGTCCATCAGCATGGTTATGACTTTTATTCTAAATTCTTTTTCAGGGAGGCTGTGCATTTCCATCCCTTCAGACTCCCTCTCTGGGGTTGTCTGGTTGATTTTGGTCTGAACCATATTCCTCTGTCTTTTCATGGCTGTATAATTTGGTCACTGATAGTTGCCACGTATGTCAGCTGGGCTCTTTAAGACTTTAAAAAGAGAAGAAAAAAAAGAGAAAAAAATGAAAAAAGAAAGAAAGAAAGAAAGAAAAGAAAAAAAGAAAGAAAAGAAAAACAAAAACAAAACAAAACAAAAAACAAAAAAATGCCCACCGGACGTAGATTCTGTGGGAATGCTCTAGGTGGCGCTATTGCCCCACTATTCCACAGCTGTGACTGTGCCGCTCCGCAGGGCCCTTTATCGCTCTGGCAGGGGTGGGAACGAATAGGAGTCTGTTGATCTCAGTGGGAAGTGTTAAGTATGGCTACGCTTCCTCAGTCGCCAGCTAAGGCGTCTGAAACTCCCCAGGACTCCCAGCCTGCTGGGCTGAGTGTGCTGGGGCGATCCGGCTCCTCCGCTGGGCTCCTGTCTCTTTAAGACCGCTGAGGAAAGCGCGCACTTTTTTTTTCCTTCCCGGAGCCGGCTGCAAGCCCCCTGGCGCGTTCCCCGCTCAGATCCTGCCCCTCTGTCTCTCCAATCTCCGCTGCACTGCGCAATGTGGGTCAGCGCTCCCCGCGCAGATCACCGGGGCTGGCTACTTCGCGGGGTGCACTTCCACTCCCTCCCGGCTCTGAATCCTCTCCTCCCGCCGGTGCGCTGGGGTGGGGGAGGGCTCGGGTCCCGCCGGGTCGCGGCTCCGTATCTTACCCGCCTCTTGGGGTGCCGAGTCCTCTCGGGTGTAGCTGCACGCTGTGCGCTTTCCTGTGTATTCTCATCTCTCTTTTAGAAATAGATGTATTTTCTGTGTTTTCGTAGATAAATATAGTGTTGGGAGGAGATTTCTGCCGCCCTGCTCACACCGCCATCTTCCCGGAAGTCCCTTAACCATTTTTAAGTGTACAGTTCAATGTTATTAAATACATTCATAATGTCGTGCAACTATCACCACCATTCATCTCCATATCTCTTTTCATCTTATAATATTGAAATTCTGTACCCATTAAATAATAACTCTCTATTCCCCCTTCCTTTAGCTCCTAGTCACCATTTTACTTTCTGTCTCTTATGATTTTGACACTGTAAATGTCATGTAAGTGGAATCATACACTGTCTTTTTGTGACTGCTATATTTCGCTTAGCTTAATGTCCTTAAGATTCATCCATGTTGTAGCATATACCAAAATTTCCTTCCTTTTTAAGGCTGGATAATTATCTGTTGTTTGTATGTATATACCACATTTAGCTCATCCTCTCATCCATCACCTTTGACCCTGCATTAGCCAATGGCTTCTTGCATATGACTCCTAAAGCACAAGTAACCAAAGTGGAAGAGATAAATTCGGCTTCATCAATTAAAAACATTTATGCCTCAAAGGACATTATCAAGAAAATATTAAAATATAACTCATAGAATGGGGGGAATATTTTTAAATCTGGTTTCCAGAATGTATAAAGGATTCTTAATCTCAATAATAAAAAAAAATAATCCACTTAAAAAAATGAGCAAAGAATCTGAGTAAGAAATGTCTCCAAAGAGACCATACATGCGGTCAACAAGCATGTGAAAAAATGTTCAGCATCTTTAGTCATTAGGGAAATGCAAATCAAAACCACACTAAATACAGTAAATGGCTGTAATCAGAATGACTGACAGTAGCAAGCACTGGTGAAGATGTAGAGAAGTTGGAATCCTCATATATTGCTGGTGGGAATGTAAAATGGTGCAGCTGCTTTGGAAAACAGGTATTTCCTTAAATAGTTAAACACAGAGTTACCATATAACATGGCAATCCTGGGCTATAACCAGGAGAATTGAAAGCATGTCCACAGCAACTCTTGTACATGAATGTTCATAGCAGTATTACACATAATAGCCAAAAAATGGAAATAAACAATTGTCTGTCAGCTGATGAATGGGTGAACAAAATGTGGTGTGTCCATTCAATGTAATAGTATTTGGCAATAAAAAGGAACAAAGTACTGATACATGCTACAACCTGATTGAAACTTGGCAACATTATGCTAGGTGAAAGAAGCCAGACACAAAAGGCCACATACTGTGTGATTCCATAATGTAGTATGTGCAGAGTAGGCAAATCCATAGAGATAGAAAGTAGATTAGTTGGGTTTCAGAGCTTGAGGGAGGGAGAGGTGGGAGGGATTGCTAAGGAATGTGGGGTTTCTTTCAGGGGTGATGAAAATGTTCTAAAATTAGATAGTGGTGATGGTTGTATAATACTGTGAATATACTAAAAACCACTGCATTTTATATTTTCAAAAGGTGAATTTTATGACATGTGAATTATACATCAATTAAAAAAAAAAGCAAAAACAATACAATGATTTTTCAGGTGAGGGATATCTTTGGGATGCAAATAGAAGGGATATTAACCTGATGGTGAATGGGAACTTTAAGGACTTAATATTTATCAGGAACAAGATAATGTAATATTTTTAAAAGGTTGAAGAGTACTGGAATAAAACAAGGAAAGTAAACTTTTAAAAAATTATCTTTAGAATTTTTATTTATTCCTTGAATCTCCTTGGTAGTTTCTCTGTCTTAATAGAAACCTTAGGAGGTGGATTCTCCCAGGATATATGTACAGGGCTGTTTCTGTCGAGGGCTATTTCTGTTCCTCTTTCCTTATCCCTGAACTTCTAGTTATTTGTCTTTTGGTAGCAATCACTGTTGCTGGCTTTTTTTCTTTTTTAATGCTTTATTTTGAACCATTTGTAGGCTTAAGTAAAAGTTGCATAAGTAATCGTTTTTATGTATCTCTCACCCATCTTCTCCTACTTCTAATGTCTTTAACATAACTGCAGTACAGGATCAAAACCAAGAAATTAACATGGGTTTAATATTATTTTTTTTATTAAGGTATTATTGATACATACTCTTAGGAAGTTTTCACATGAAAAAACAATGTGGTCACTACATTTACCCATATTATCAAGTCCCCACCCATTGGGTTTAATATTATTAAACATCTTAGAAATTCTATCAGTTTTCCACTAATTTCCTTGTTCTTTTGCAGGATTCTATTCAGAATCCCATATTGCATTTAATTGTTACTTCTTGTTAGTCTCCTGCCCTCTATAACAGTTCTTCATTCTTTCCTTGTCTTTCATGACCTGGACATTTAATGAGTCCTGAGCAATTATTTATTGAATATCTCTCTGTTGTTTTCCATGAATGGACTGAGGATATGCATTTTTGGCAAGAATTCCACAGAAATGGTGATGTGTCCTCAGGATATCATATATATATGATTCTGATACATGATACTGATGTGTCTTATTACTGAAGATTTGACCTTGATCGCTTGGTTAAGGTGGTGTTTGCTAGATTTCTATATCCATTGGTAGCTTTTGAGGGAGGGAAAATAGAAAATAGATTTTTGGAGAATATGCTCATACTGAAATAGCTTGTCAATTAAATATCTGTATTAATAGTTGAGGCATAGAATCTAAATTGGAAATCATTTTCGCATAAGAATTGTGAGGTCATTGTCTTTATCTTTTGGTGTTTCTCAGAAAATCAGTGCTATTCAGTTTTTTTATCTTTTGTATGGAAATCGGTTTTTGTCTCTGGATTCTATAGAAAGTTCTACTTGTCCTTTGTGTTCTCCTGTTTCAAAACGATGTGAACTGATGTGGATCTGATTTTATCCATTGTGGTGTATACTTAAGTGAACGCTTTTAATTTGGAAACTCACAGTCTTCAGTTTAAAGAAATTATCTTAAAGTATATTTCTCTTTCTCTGGAATACCTTGTTAATGGGATACTAGAGTTCCTGGACCAGTCCTCTTAGTTTTCTTGTATTTTCTTTCCTGTTTTCCATCTTTTTTTCCCTTATTAATTATGAGTAATTTAATTTTGTATTCTAACTCTTCTATTGAGATTTTTAAAATTTCTTTTATCATGTTTTTAATGTACAACAGCTCATAGTTTTTGTTTCTTTTTTGTAGTCCAACACCCTTATTTATTAATAAAGAAGCAATGACTCACAGAAGTTATGAGGCCTCAGATAATGCAGCTATTTTGTTATGCTGCTCTCGCTACCTGGACCTTTGGCTAAGTCCTGCTCATTTTTTAATTCTTAACCTAAGTGCCGAATCCTCAGCAAGACCTTCTGTGAGCTCATAGGCCATATTACTTGCCCTTGTATGTGTGTGCTCATCAGTTTGCACTTCCTTTTACGTTTCCTGTGTGACTCCTTTCACAGTTATAATTACTTGGTAAGGGTCCTTCTTTTCCTCTAGACTACATGCTCATGAAAGCAGGGCTTTTGTCTGTCTTGTTCATTTCTGCACTTAGCAGAGAGCCTTATCAGGCCCAACACTGTAGATTCAACACTGGGCATTTGTTGAGTAATGATTAGCTGTTTAGTTGTAAATGCAAATACTTACTGTAGTCTTCTTAAAGATATCTAAAAAAGGACTTGCATGCTTTCTTTTTTCACATGCCTCTTTCTCTAGATGTCCATGATCCTTGTAGTCAGTGGATTTATTTTTCATGTTTTGCTGTTACAGTGATAAGAACCAGGCCAATAGATCCATTTTTCTTTTTGATATTAGGTGGTAATTGAAACTCTGTCAGTGGGAGCAACCATGCTATTACCTCCATTACGAGAACGTATGGAATTACTTCATTCTCTTTTACCCCAAGGACCTGATAGATGGGAAAGCTTATCTAAAGGACAGGTGAGCCTTTGCATGGTATCTAAATAAATCAGTAATATCATACACAAAAAAATAGACTGAGAGGGATATAAAGCTAATTGATTGCTGTGTTCATGGAATAATAATTTGATGGGTCCGGTAAATCCTAGTATTAAATGTTTTCATCTGGAGGAGTTCCCAGATTTCTAATGAAGGTGAAGTAAGTGATAATTTATTAGATGATTTGGGGCTAATTATTAAAATCATGGCTAACTTTTCCAATGTTGCTTGCACTGTCAAATTAGAGAACTTTGAGCTTATTTGTAGTGTGCCGAGTTGAAATTAGCTGCTGAAATCAACAGCAGTACTGTTGGTTCCTGCCCAGAACTTTGTTTAAAATGCTTACAAGTAAAAGAGGATGACTATTGGGAAAGATATTTGGTGCTATGAGTATGCTTCTTCTTTCCATTTTAATATCTCATGTTCATTAAAGTAAATACATTTTAATCAAGTAGAACAATCAATTGTAGATTATAGGTTTGAGCAGAGTGGTACTTACTGGTATTATAATATTCACAGATGCCTTATAATGAATATTTTGTATTAGTATAGATTTCAAGTGATTTATTTTAAACATTAGAATAAATAGTTTCATTGGTAGTTCTGTAGAAAAATGTATAGTATGGGTTATCTGTTGATATGTCCTATTCCTCTTTATGTACAGTGCTAAAGTCATTATGCAAAGTGTATAATTTTAGCTTACAGTTTTAGGTATTGTAATCAAGGATGGAATAAAATACTGCAAGTTTCATTTTCCAAGTGGAATTAATACTATAGCTTTTCTTTTCATATACACTTCCTAAAGGATTATTTATCAGGATATTAAGTGGATAGGTTAACATCAGTAATATAGTTTTTGGGGGGATCTTTTTTTTCTATTTTGGTGCATTTTAAGCTAATTACCTGTACGTTCCTATTTCACGAATGGAAATATTTTTCTCTAGAGAATGCAACTGGATATCATTCTGACAAGTTTGCAAGATCATACCCATGTAGCTTCCTTACTTGGGTATAGCGCACCCTCTGATGCTGCTGACCTGTCTTCTGTATGTACTGGCTATGGAAACCCGCCAGATCAACCTTATGGCACTCAGAGCTGCCATCCAGACACCCATCTGGCTGAGATTCTAATGAAGACTCTCTTAAGAAATTTAGGATTTTATACAGTAAGTTGCTCTTTTTCTTTATAGTAAAAAAAAAAAATGAAGCTCATAGTTTTTTGGAGGGTGTAGGGATTGCTTCAGGTCAAGGTATTTTGACATTTAAACATGAAATAAGTAAAACTCTAGACTCCACTCCCCGAAGGAGGAAAACATGTCAGGTCTTTTGAAACACAGGCATATCTTGTCTTACCACGCTTTCACAGATACTGCATTTTTTACAAATTGAAGGTTTGTGCGTCGAGCAAGTCTGTTAGTACCATTTTTCCAACATCATTTGCTCACTTCACGTTTCATTTTGCCACATTTTGGTAATGAAAGTTTCAGAAATTTTCATTATTACTATATTTGTTATGGTGATCTGTGATCAGTTATTTTTGATGTACTTATTATAATTGTTTTGGGGTACCACAAACCATGCCCATGTACAATGGTGAACTTAATGTTCTGACTGCTCCACTGACCAGTCATTCTCCCTATCTTTCCTTGTCTCCTTAGGCCTCCCTGTTCCCTGAGACACAACATTATTGAAATTAGGCCTGTTAATAACTCTCTAATGGCCTCTAAGTGTTTAAGTGAAAAGAAGAGTCACATGTCTCTCACTTTAAATCAAAAGCTAGAAATGATTAAGCTTGAGGAAGGCATGTCAAAAGCCCAGTTAGGCTGAAAGCCAGGCCTTTTGGACCAAGTTAGCCAAGTTGTGAATGCAGAGGGAAAGTTCTTGAATGACATTAAAAGTGCTACTCCAGTGAACACTTGAATGCTAAGAAAGTTAAACAGCCTTATTGCTGATAATGGAGAGTTTTAGTGGCCTGGGTAGAAGATTAAACCAACCACAACATTTGTGTAAGCCTAAATCTAATCCAGAGCAAGGCCCTAACTCTTTTTAATTCTGTGAGGGTGGAGAGAGGTGAGGAAACTGCAGAAGAAAAGTTTGAAGCTAGCAGAGGTTGGCTTATGAGGTTTAAGGAAAGAAGCTGTCTCCATAACATAAATACAAGAGAAGCGGCAGCAAGTTACCCAGAAGCTGTAGCTAAGATCATTAATGAAGTGACTATAGTGAACAACAGATTTCAAGGTAGACAAAACAGCCTTCTATTGGAAGAAAATGCTATCTAGGAGTTGCATAGCTATAGAGCAGAAGTCAGTGCCTAGCTTCAAAGGACAGGCTAACTCTCTTAGGGGCTAATGTAGCTGGTGACTTTAAGTTGAAGCCAGTGCCCATTGTTCATTGCAAAAATCCTAGCTAGCCTAAAGATTATGCTATATCTGTTCTGCCTGTGCTCCATAAATGGAACAACAAAGCCTGATGACAGCTCACCTGTTTACAACATGGTTTACTGAATATTTTAATGACACTGTTGAGACCAACTGCCCAGAAAAAAAGATTCCTTAAAATATGACTGCTCATGACAATGCACCTGGTCAGCTATGATAGAAATGTACGATTAGATTAATGTTGTTTTCACGCTTGCTAACACAGCATCCATTCTGCAGCTGTTTTGACTTTCGAGTCTTCTCATTCAAATATATTTTGTAAGGCTATAGTTCCTATAGATAGTGATTCCTCTGATGGATCTGGGCAAAGTAAATTAAAAACCCTGTGGAAAGGTCACCATTCTAGATGCTAGGAAATTTAATATTGATACAGGGCTATTACCTTATTTATAGTTCATATTCAAATTTCCACAGCTGTCCCAATTTTTTTTAATAACAAAACTGCCCCCCCCCCCGCCAATCCAGAATCACACATTGTACTTAGCTGTCATTTTGTTTTAGTCCACTGATTTCTTCCATAAGCAGAAGCAAATTTAATTTCTAAGAATTATATTCTAAATTCACAAGCATGTGAAAACAAAATCTTTACACAGAAAGCAATAGCAGTAAAATTTTGAAATATGTTCTCTTTGGTTATTGTACTTTTTTCCTTTTTCTTGTTTTCTGTATTTTCAAAGTTTCTGTAGTGAAACACATATTACTTTTTTCTAATAGAAAAACAAATAGAAATTGCTTAATAATTCTTACCATCTAATAGCTATGATTTAAAGATTGATAATGATAGAAAGGAGACAATGGTTTCTTATATCACAATCATTTGTGATAGGACATTACTTCATTTTCAAACACTTCAAATATAATCTTCATTTATGTATCATTTCAGGATCAAGCATTTGGAGAACTAGAAAAGAATAGTGATAAATTTCTACTTGGAACATCATCTTCGGAGAATAGTCAGCCTGCTCATCTTCATGAACTGCTGTGTTCACTGCAGAAACAGCTGCTGGCATTTTGCCATATCAATAACATTAGTGAGGTATGTGATTCTTTGCTTTTTATGTTGATCTTGAAACTCAGATATTTGAGTAAGCCATGATATTTTTGTGCCTTGAATCTTTCAAAGTAGTAATTTAGGAACTTTTTTCCTTCAGAACTCAAGCAGTGTGGCATTGCTTCATAAACATCTTCAGCTCTTGTTGCCTCATGCCACAGATATTTATTCACGTTCTGCTAATTTGCTCAAAGAAAGTCCTTGGAATGGCAGCGTTGGAGAAAAATTAAGAGGTGTGTTTGGTACTGGATTTCAAATTTACTTGGTGGTTGTAAAGCAAGAGTCTTGAGCTTTTCCAAAGCCATAAGAGCCTGAAACCTCTGAGTGGAACAGGAATGATCACGAATCTCATTCCTATTGAAGATCCTTTTTGTCTTCATTTGGGGGTGAGGGTAATAGTGATTGGTCTGATTAATCTTAAAAGATACTAATTGGCATGACAGAGGCCTAATTTAAAGGCATTGGATGACAAATATACCCCAAAACATTAATTTTAAATGGCATAAAGTGAGATTTTTTAATCTTCTATTTCTGCACCTTTCTTCAGCATTTGCCAGTGTTGCTCTTTTCTTCTTGAAATGCTTCCCTTTCCCTGAGCTTCTTTGTAGTTACAATCTTGTTATTACTTATATCGCTGTGACCGCTCTTTTTCAGTTGGTTCCTATAAGCTCCTCCTCCTTGGACATGCCCTTTAATGATTAGGATACTCTGAATTTTCACACTGAATTTTGCCTTGAACCCTCTTTTCTCCCTGAATGATCTTATCTGTTCCCATTGTTTTTAACCACCAAGTGTATGCTGACTATATCTGCATCTAGCTAGACTCTTTCTCTGGTTACCTATTTTGTGTCTTTTCTTGGTTGTTCCAAAGGCAACTAAAATTCAGTACATCTGTCTAAAACTAACTCATCTCTGAAGAAGTTCCCTCACTGAAAAGAGAGAAAAGGATACTGAGAAACTAAAACGATTGCTTACTGGACACCTCCATTTTGTTGTTCCACAGACACCTAAAATTTAATCCATTTATGCTAAGCTTATTTCTGAATGGTCCTCCCTGTCCTAAAATACAATGAAATATTACAACAAAGTTGATTTAAAACCAGTACGGATAATAAAAAGAGATGTTTTGAGGTGGTTTTAATTTTTTAAAAACTAAGTTTGACTTTCAAAAACCAAAAAAAGGCTTCCCTTGGAATGAAGCCACCATGAGGAAAAGAATTTTTAGCTCTTTGTTCATGGTTATATCCCTTTCACATAGAGCGGTGTCTGGTATGCTGTTCTAAAAATATTTCTTGAGTAAATCTAAAAATGAGGACAAATTTGTGAATGACAAATGCATAATGCATTTTAAGGGAAGCACTATAATCCCTTGAATTTATTGGCATGAGGATATGTATGCTTTCCCACAAAGTGTCTGTTGGTGGCACTTTCTGCAAGTGAGTAAAAGCTAATACCACACCAGCTACCAGGTGGGTATTCAAAAAAGTTACTGAATTAATGTACTCTAGTTCTGGGTTAAAATAGTATTTTTTAGGTTTTGTTTGAAACATTTAGTCCATGTTGAACTTCTTACCCTTCACAGATGTGATATACGTCTCAGCTGCAGGCAGTATGCTCTGCCAGATCGTTAACTCCCTGCTGTTACTGCCTGTGCCAGTGGCCCGGCCTTTACTGAGTTACCTCCTCGATCTGTTGCCGCCTCTTGATTGCCTTAATAGACTCCTGCCTGCTGCCGCCCTTTTAGAAGACCAGGAGTTACAGTGGCCTCTTCATGGTAAGTTAAGATAGTAAAAGAGCAAATAATGATTTTGAGAAAAGTCATTCCTCTTGTATGCATCAGATAAATCATATCTGACATTTGAGTGTTTTATGTAATCAAAAAGATAAGGTTGTTATCTTCTAAGAGCTTACAATCTAAAGTGGACAACTGAGATGGCAAAACTTAAGAAAATTGCTCATATGTAGCAGTGTCATGAATAGAGTCTTGGTATGGTCATCAGGTTTGAATAGTATATTTCATTGATTTTAAGACTTTCAGGTTTTGAAATGGTTGAAATTGGAATATATCTTAAAATGAATAATAGAAAAGCTTTGTTTCATAATTCAGTCAGCAGCATTATACATTTTTATAATCAATGGATTGATTTGATTTAAGAGTTACTTCTTAAATGCAAAGTTTTTAGTTTTAAATTCCTATTTGACGGTAAAATATTTTGTGTGTTGGCTGGAAATGTCAATAACTAATGGAATGTTAAAGATAGAAATTGGGAACCTGTCTATGTTTTTCTTTTTAGGTATTTTATAGGAAATAGCATTCTGATTTTAGGCATGACATTTGAATTCACTCTTAATTTACAAAATGTTGGTGATTTTATTCAGGTGAATATAGCTTAGAAAGCATCAGTGTGTTTTCCTATTGAAGTCTATCTATCCTAAGGCTGTCAAAGGAGTTCCATTACTAAAATCTTAAGTTTAAGTGAGGCCACATGTTTTATTGGAAAGAAACCTGAACTAAGGCATCAAAAGATCTAGATTTTAGTCTTGGCCCTGTTGGTAATTTGACTGTATGATTGTCACAACTTCTTAAAGCAGTGGTTTCTTCTCCAGGAAAGATGGCGTCAGACAAGATTACTTGGAGGGCCTGTCTTTAACATTGTAGGGTTCTATGACAACTGGATTTAGACAAAGTCAGTGTTAAGGTAACAACTGTATCAGGATGTTGATTAGGCTTTATATGGAGCCATCATTATAGGTTTACTCTTGCTTTTCTAAAGCTTCATAGAACTTCCTAAAATTCACTGTTTGTATTAGATGAGTTAGGTGTCATTTTATTTTGTATTTTCTGCATCTGTGTTCATAACTGATATTTTTCTATGATTTTTCTTTTTCATGCTATCCTTGCATTATGTTTACTACCACAGTTATATAACCTCATAGCATCAGTTTGGAATCTCCCCCTTTTTTTTCCTTTTCTCTGAAATAACTTTGTAAAATAGGGGTTCTCTCTTTTTAAAGGCTTAAGAGACTTTATATATAAAATCATCTGGTCCTGGTGTCTTTTTTTTGTAGACAGACTGGCTACTGACCTTCTTTCTTTAGTTGTTACTGTTCTTTTACAGTTTTTTGTTTCTTCTCAACCTATTTGGAAATTGATATTGTTCCAGAAAATGTTGTTTTATTTGTTTTTTAAATTTATTGACATGAAATTGTTTATAATATACACTGATGCTTTTTAAAAATCTCTAGTGTATTTGTGGTCATGTCTTTTTTTATTCCTAATTTTTGAGTATATGCCATCTTTTTTTCTGCATTAGCTTTATAACTGGTTTTGGATTTGCTCATCTTCTCTGTTCTGTAACAATTTCATTGATACCTGTTCTTACCTTTATGGCTGAGTACAGTTTTTTTTTTAAGTGAAGGACTTTTAAAAACACATATACAATAAGAAAGTATGCATCTGGATCTTAGTACAAGACAGTCTAAATTCAGGTTTTAAAATCATTAACAATATGGAGTGTCATTTTACTGGGTTAACTCTTGTGTTGACACTGCAGGGATTAGCTACCTCAAGTACTCACCATTATGATGACATTTGATCTGGATAATGAAAAGTAGGAATGGAACCCATTGGCATAATTTTGTCATGTACTGTTTTAGTGCTTATCTTAAAGTTAGTAACTTTACAAAGGGAATTTTTATTTAATAGTATAACTTACCTAAATACATTTCAAATTTGTCTAGCAAAGGGAATATATACAGAAAGTGTTATAACTTGTTTTCATTGTAAAATTATTGTTTCAGTAGCTCACTGCAGTGTAATAGAAATGAGAAAGCTTGAGGATATTGAATACCAGATAAAGACATAATTACTAATGATTCTGTTTTCAGGAGGGCCAGAACTGATTGATCCTGCTGGAGTGCCGTTACCTCAGCCAGCCCAGTCCTGGGTGTGGCTTGTGGATCTGGAAAGAACAATTGCTCTCCTTATTGGGCGGTGTCTTGGTGGCATGCTTCAGGGTTCTCCTGTATCTCCAGAGGAACAGGACACTGCATATTGGATGAAAACACCGCTTTTTAGCGATGGTGTAGAAATGGACACCCCTCAGTTAGGTAATGTTCTTCTCTGCCATTTAAAATACATGCTTGTGTTTGTACCTCCATTGGAGATCTCTTATTCTGGGTTTGGTGAATAGAGAACTGATAGAAAACAAATGCAGCCTTAGCAGAGTAGGGGATCTGAGACTGAAGTTGGGGCCCTCAGAAAAACGGCTATATCCTGCAGCATGGTGTAGTGAAAAGAGCTCCTGAATTAGGAAAAGGTAGGTCTGGTCCCATTCTGTCATTATTTATTACTCATTTTGGGCAAGTCATCTAACTCATAAAAATAGGAAAATTCTTGATCTCTTGTTTCATGGGCCTGGAGGTTATAAAACTGCTTCTTACAGTGTCAAGCTCTGTAAAGTCACTTACCATGACTTATAAGTGCTCAGTTTTCAGACCCCTCTTAGATGTGAAAGCAGGCCCTTCTCGCAGCTTGTCCTGCTTTCATGCTGATGTTACTTTGTGTGATTCCTCATTTTTTTCTTCCTCTTTACAGTGCCTTTGAGGTTCCTCTTTCCTGCCTCATCTTCCATTTGCCTACTTTGCTGGTAGGCTAGTTCCTCAGACAGTCTGGACTTGAGGATTTCTCTAGTTCCTGAACAGATTTTCTAGTTGTTTTATCTAAGATTGGTCCTTTAATCTGTCTGGACCTCTAATTTTGATCCATAAAATAATGAACTAGATTAGATAGCCTATATGGTCTTACTAGATCTAACATTCATTGTTTCTCTGATAAGAGAGACCCAGAGAGTGTCCAAAAAGGAAAGTCTAACAAGTCTCAACTAAGAGAATTTCAATCCAAAAGGGAAACAGAAAATAGAAACCAAGACAGATAGTCACATTATGCTTTGGGGTTGGCAGTTTGGAGAGTGGGAATGAGGAGAGCTATTGAGGATTTTCCTCCTTTTCCAGTTAGGAGTATATATTCATCATTTCATTTATGAACCAGAAAGTGATTTTGGCCATAACTGATAAATGCTAAACTGGTACTTATGATACATTTGTATCAAAAAAAAAGTAAAATCATGTTTTATCTAGAGATATTTAACATTATGAAGATAGTTCCAGCGCCATCAGTGATTAACTCTGTGATGGTCCTAAATGTCCTCCTGAGGACAAAAGTGTCTATATCTCTTCCTTCCTCATATTTCTGTTATGTTTACTTTATTTAATTAACTGGCCTTTAGTATGAATACAATCAATTTCAGTTTTAATGCTACTTTTCTGTTTTTTTAATTATAAAATCATGAAACTATTAAAATGTTACATTTTATGTTTAAATACTTGCATATTTTAGGAAAAAGGTATTTGCCTTTTGTAAAATTATAAATATATGATAATTCAATTATGGGGTAAATTGACTTTTGGTATTAGCCCAAGAACCTGACTATCATTTAGAGAATTGTTTTGTTTGTTTTTTAAATGGAAAATGAATTGGGTGCCAATGTCCCACTGAAAAGTTAGGAACCACCTAAATAAATGTAAATATCAATTGAGAAATTGTTCATATCTTTGATCTTTTTTGAATCACACTAAACTATTTTTCCTCAAGTCTTAAAAAAAGAAAAATTCTCGTCTTGTCTCTTTCCCTGTGGTTCCATGTTTCTCAATGAGGATGTCATTCCATTTTGAGCAAAAAAGTTGTTATACAAGTTATAAAAGGTTGTGCTACATGTGTAAGAAACATGCTTGCTTGGCCCCTGCCTACCAAAATTCCAGAACCTCTCCCTGGAGTGTTAAAGTTGTTTACACATCCTTGTGAAAGGGATGGAAGGAGTGATACTACCTTCAATTGAGAAACATTAAAGGACTTTACCTTTGTGGCATCTACTTAAAGTGGTTTGAAATGTATGATTTCATATGCATTAATTTAATGTAGTGGTAAGATCTTATTTGTAGCATCAAAATGTATGAGATTTAAAACTGATAACTTGAATAATTTTTTTTTTTAGATAAATGTATGAGTTGCCTATTAGAAGTAGCTCTTTCAGGAAATGAAGAACAGAAGCCTTTTGATTACAAATTGCGGCCTGAAATTGCTGTCTATGTAGACTTGGCGTTGGGTTGTTCAAAAGAGCCTGCGCGAAGCCTTTGGATCAGCATGCAGGACTACGCTGTCAGCAAAGGTGAGGCGGGGTGGGTACAGGGGGTGGATATGTGGGTAGCTCATGATACTGACTGACACATATGTGATATATGTAAGGAGAAAAATCATAGTGATTGTCCTTTTACTTTTTTATTAAAAAGGGTATTTTACAAATAGCATTTAAAAAATGTTTCTTTCTCTCTTAGTGGAAAATAGCCAAGGTATTTTTTTAACATAGGTGTATCCCATTTAAAGCAATCCTACTGTGTGAAAATTGAGAATTATATGAAAAATAAATCCAGAGGCAGTCATTCCACTGAAGGATTCCATGCCATGTAAATGAGTCTAGTATAAGAGTCTGTTTAATGACTTTTTTGCAAGCCCCGGTGTAAGGTCTGAGAGGATGTGTATGCAGAAGTCCGTGTTCCAGGCCTGGTTGCCTGCTTCAGGGTGCTGATGAAGGTGTCAGTTTGAAATAAGGTGGACTTACTAAGTATAGTGGTAAAGTGCTATGCAAACATGTAGTGTGACTTCAATCTAATATTATTCAATTAATAAAATTAAGTTTATGTACAAGTTTTCAGAGGCTATACCTGATTTCTTTTTAGTTCCCACGTTTCC
Source organism: Smutsia gigantea (assembly GCA_032199065.1). Taxonomy (NCBI): domain Eukaryota; kingdom Metazoa; phylum Chordata; class Mammalia; order Pholidota; family Manidae; genus Smutsia; species Smutsia gigantea. The sequence continues at coordinate 17,001 of JAVSCE010016910.1, forward strand.
CCTTTTAACAATGACCTGGATTGTTCAGAATCACATACCCTAGTTGTTTTTTCTCCATGTTATTCTTTATTATTCTACCTATAATTTAACTCCCTTTTCTTTGGACTTTCTTCCTTCTCTGATAAAAATAGTAGAAGTAAATACATTTACACCTTTTATTGATTTTTATTTTATGTAATAAAAATGAAGAAAGATACATATTATTCATATCTTTAAAAACCAATAAGATGATACCTTTGAAAGGTTAATGTCATCCAGTTTATCATTCATTTATTTATTCATTCTGTACTGACCCTCACCAGAGATAGAAAAGTGTGGTAATGAAGGGAAGAAGAAGTTTACTTTCTAAGTCGTATTTTCTGATATTCTCATATTTGCATCATTTCTTTGGAATGTACAGTTAAGTTTTTTATATCATATTATCACTTGTTACATTGCAGTAAGAACTTTAAAAAACTAGATATAAACATAAGATGAATAAAAACTCATTGTATGGCTCCATTTGCTGAATTGCTTGTACACTGTAGCCTAGACTTTGTACTCAAACAGTGGAAACATTCTGCTGTGCTTGGTATGAAAAGACCATAATTTTAATGAAGGTGTTTTAAAAGAACCCATTATTTTAAAAATAGCATAGAAGGATATCATTCCTGCTAAATTTGAAATTCAACAAAGGATGTTACTTGAGTTTGTTTTTTAGATTGAATATTAGCCTCTTTGAAATGGGGTTTTATTTGATTTTAATTCATAACAGTTCTGAGAATAGCAAGCACTCCCTTGGAGCAGATGATCTCTCAAGAACCTAATGTGGAAAAATTTTGTATGTAACATAGACTGTCATTTTAAGATTCTCTGTGGGATTAAGATTTTCTTAAAATCTGGCAGGTTTATATTATCAATTTTTTCACCTATAAAATAGTTAAGTCAGAACTTAACTTTTTACTTAAGCATACAGAAATGACTGGAAAATAAGATGTAAAATTTTATCTCTTGAGATAGGAGTTTTAAGAAGGGATTAAGGATAAATACAGTTAACTTGGGGTTTAATGTTTTCCAAGGGGTATTTTTATTTGATAAACCTTATACATGGTAAGTCTGTCAAAATAACAGTCTAACAGACATTCTGGAAATGGAGTAGACTACCGTTATTTGGAATCTACCTAATGTGCTGTGTTTTAAAAATAAGTACTGGTATGCTAACATTGAATTAAAGAAGGTACCTAACTTTCATCATCTAATGCTGTGATTTAGGTTTTCAATTGCATGTACTCATCTCTGTCCAAATATTTTTTTTCTTACCCACTTAAATGTACATGCATTCACAATATCTACTTTTATGGCTTCAAATGCTAGGTATACACACATGTGACTGTCACTTGCTATCTCCACTAGTATGTCTCTAGAAGACAGTATTCAAAACCAGACTCCTGATTACAGCTCCCTATCCCCTAGAAGTGTTCTTCCTGGTTCTCTTTCAGCAAATGCAAACCACATTCTAAATACATTTATAGTTAGCCTTGACTTCTCTTATTAAATTCTCACATCTGATCCATCATCAAATTCTGTCACCTCTACCTTCAAAATACATGTGGAATCTGACCACTTCTCACTACCTCCACTGCTACTACTTCGGTATGGGGCACCATCATCTCTTACCTGAGTTACTGCAATAATGACTTCTGCTCTTGCTACCCCTACAGTAAGTTCTCCAGTCAGTCGGCAGAGTTAGCCTTTCCAGACACAAGTCAGATATGTCATATCCCTCTTCAAAGGCTTCTAATGGTGCTTCCCATTTCCCTCAGAGCAAAATCTAAAGAACTCGTAATGGACTGCAAAAGCCCTATGTGATCTGGTCCCCAGCCAGCTTTCTAACGTTTTCTGCCCCTCTCATGCATGCACACTTTGCTCCAGCCACACTGGCCTTCTTGAACCCACCTCAGGGCCTAGCTATTTCTATGTAGCTTCTTTCCTTACTCATTCAGATCTCTGCTCAACTACAGCCTTACCAGAAAACTTCCCAAACCAGCCTATATAAAATAGTAATCCCATGCAGTACAGTACTCCCTGTTCTCCTTACCTTGCTTTATGTCTCTCCATAGCACTTACCTGTTATATTACTGTTTTTATCTATTTCTTTCCCCCAATGAGAATATAAACTCTAGAGATCAGGGACTTAGTTTTGCTCACCACTGTGTCCCTAGCACATGGAACAATAGTATTTGGGATCTACTAGGTACCTTTGTTAAATAACTGTTCAGGAAAATGGTAAAATATCAGTGTTGGATTATTAAGGCTATTAAAGTTACCTCTGAACTGTTTTCTGAGCCTTTTTAAATGTCAATGCATCATTTTTATTTTCAGATTGGGACAGTGCAACTTTAAGTAATGAGTCACTCTTGGACACTGTGTCTAGATTTGTTCTTGCAGCTCTTCTGAAACACACAAATTTACTTAGTCAAGCATGTGGAGAAAGCCGGCAAGTAACTTAAAACTATCCTCAGACAAATATTTGCTCTCATGATGTTAGAAATTAGGTAACTTTTCTATTTTTGTTCTTTATTTAGATATCAACCTGGTAAAAGCTTATCAGAAGTATACCGTTGTGTGTACAAAGTTCGAAGTCGTTTACTTGCTTGCAAGAACCTTGAACTTATTCAGACCAGGTCATCATCACGAGACAGATGGGTAAAGTTTGAAATCAGTTAATTTCTATGTTTTTCTCCAAGCTGTGAGAGATAGCTCCATATTGGTTTATGTGAAGAAAAAAAGTGTGCCATGACTATTGCAGATGTTCAATAAATGTCAAGTACTTAGTTCTTTTTCTAGTGAAAAAATTGGATGAGTAAAGATTTGGGGTTTGTTTAACCCCACATTATCAAGTATTATATGGCTACTAAGAAAGTTTCTGTATTCTTAGGCTGTTTAATAATAACAAATTGAATTGTCCAGATCATATGAAATATTGTTTATTATGCTGATCAACATTTGGATTATCCTATTTAATTTAGGTGCCATAATTTGTGTGGGACGTTAACAGACTACCTTGGATTGATGAAAGGTCTGAAAATCATCTTATGCAAGAAGTAGAAAGTGTCAAAAATGTTTAGCTTAAAGATATGAAAACAAAGGGGAGTCACATGATAGCTGCCTTAAAAATATTCAAAGAGCGTCCATGTAGGAGAGGAAATTTGTTCCTTGTTGCTACAGAGGATACAGGAGGATCAAAGGGTAGTAATTGAATGGAGACTCATTGTTAGCTGAACATAAGGAAAAAAGCCTTCTAATGATTAAAGTTGTCCACTACTGGAGGTAAAGATTCAAGTGTTTTATTAAGAATATTTCAGAAGTAATTCTTGCAACAAAAATGAATTGATTTCTAAAGTGCTTGGTAATGCTAATAACATGATCCTATAAATATAAGCCTGGATAATGTATCACCTTCAGAAATGCTTTCTTGTAAACTTCATACATTAGATGCTTTGCACACCAGTAATTAGATCTTAGATTTTTAAAAACCAAACTCCATATCCACATTTGTATTATTTTGGCATGTATTGATTTAATATTTGCGGATCTGTTTGTTAGTAACTTTGAAAACCATGAAATGTATTAATTTACCATTTTGTTGAGGCTCAAATTTGAAATTCACATATGGGGCTAAATGACTTACTTGGTATGTGAGTCTGACTGAAATACTTAAGTTTCAGGAACCACAAAATGATTTTTATTATGCATCTGAAGATATCATTAACATTTTTGACTTGTGCTTTATACTAAAATTTGTGGGGGAAATGCTGAGCACCTGTTGTAAGGACTCTTTCCTCTGGATGACCTCTAGGTAGCATAACTGTGGGAAATAAAATTAACACTATCCTTACGAGATTTCTAATTTTTGGTTTCTTCAGGGGCAAAGAGAAGAAAAAATTTAGAAACAGTACTGTTTGTATTACTGAAACTTGCTAAGAGGGTAGAACTTAAATGTTCTCACCAAAAAAGATGTTAAAAAACTACACTTTAAATTCAAATTATTAAGTATTTATTTAGAATAATAACATACACAACTTGAGGGAGATTGAATGAAGTCAAATTCATTTTCTTTAATTACCTTTTATGCTTGGTGTCATACTCAACTTTTAAATTGTAGCTTTGTAAGAGTTTATAGCTGAAGAGCAATTAAATTGTGAGTCAGTTCATAACATGACATTTTAATCGGAATATTGAGTAGAGAGCATATATAGGTGTACATATGTTGTTCTAATCTTTTGAAATTTATCCAGTATATCTTTTATGGTTTTATAGTAAAATTCATATTTTATAATTGGTATTAAGCAGTATTTTCCATGATAAAAAGTCAAGGTTTTTAATGAAGTTTTTCAAAATTTTTGAAGACTATATTCAGTGTAACTCTGATCATTTCTTTAAGATCTCAGAAAACCAAGACTCTGCAGATATTGACCCTCAAGAGCATTCATTCACCCGGACCATTGATGAAGAAGCTGAAATGGAGGAACAGGCTGAGCGTGACCGGGAAGATGGACATCCGGAGCCGGAGGATGAAGAGGAAGAACGGGAACATGAAGTGATGACGGCTGGCAGTGAGTACACCCTTCTTACTTTACAGATACACTTCACGTCATTCTTTTGGTAGGGGAACTGACTGGAGATGAGAAAGGCAAAAGTTTCTCTACGGTTTTCTAAAAGGATCTAATATTCTAGGTGATCCGAATTTCATTCTAGGTGATCAGTTTCATAGCTAATGTTTCAGCTTTTACAATTATGCAAGCTCCATTTTGAAGCTATTGCATTGCATGTTTTGGACTGAAAAGTTCTGGAAGCAGGCTTTGGAAACAGTACCTGTTCCACTGAGTCTCATGCATAAAATGACACCCGTGACCCGGTGGATAAGGTCATTCAAAGTATGTTTTCTAGGAAGGTCCCAGGTTGCCCATTGGCCTGGCTGACCTCTGTGTGGTAAGGAGGAGAATCCTTTTCTGTGATTAATAGGAGAGCCCAAATATTTTCCATTATAAATTTGACACACTGATTACAATGCTGTTTTCAGTAGGGAGTGAGAATACACATGTGATTTCTGTTGTCTGGGTGATTAACACTTTTCATACTTTTACTTTCCAAGGCTAAAGATAGTTTTTAGATAGTTTTTAAAAATAATCATTTTGATGTTTAAAGAGAAATATCATCAAAGTTTTTTAAACATGTTTTTATCTTTTGAATGATTTGGCTATTTCAAGTTAAAGTGTGTATTTGCTTGGTAGCCTAAAACATTATGGCTAGCTATGAATTTGGTATTGTGATTGTCTATATTTGTCAATCATTTGACACTTTATTATCAGTTTATTTGTGTTCTGCATACTTCTAAAAATGACTTCAAGGTGGCTCAAAACAAGACCAAAAACTGTTAAAACAAGAGGGAAAAGATAAGGTCCAGATGGAGAAAGGGGGATTGGAAATGGGGAGGGAGAATAATCATGTTAAAAAAAATTAGGCTGAAGGAGTTTTTGCAGTTGAACTTAAAACTTAATTTAGAAATTCCTAAAAGCAAAGGTCAAAGGGGAAAACACTGTAATAAGTATAATTATCAATTACAGTAAAAACATAATAGTTATTTGGGCAGTAATAATTTTTTAACTACCTACCATTTTTGAGCACCTATTCATATACTGGACACTGGTTCAATGCTTCATGTAGATAAAATCATAATCCTTGCAACAGTCTTATGAGTTCTAGTATTACTCTACTGAAAATGGGCAAACAAAGGTTTAAGGAGGCAAAACTGTGTGCCACTGTTAGTAGCAGCTGAATTAGAATCAGGTCTACCCAATTCCAGTGACCATTCTCTAAATTACTTCAGCTGATTTCCAGCCCTGGACTTGGAATTTGTTGCTTTGATTTTTATAGAAATAAGGGACTTTGAACAGCTTATTGAAAATATAGTAATTCTATAAAATATACAGATCTATTTTTAAAGTTTGTACTTTCATATTAACAGATGAATTTAGTATTTTCCTAACTTTTCTGCCTAGGTTCCCCATTAAGAATTCTGTCTTTAACTCCAAATCTGAGCAAACAATTGTTTTCCTATTGTAAAGTATCTACCTTGTTAACATCAGAAACTTATTAAACCCATTGACTTTTAACACTTGTTAACTTGGAAGGGCTGTCATCAGATAGACATTCCTGGTGATACCATTTGACTCTGGAGGCAGTCTTGGCCATAGATTATAAGTACATTCTGTCTCAGTAAATACCTCTAGTAGTTGTGTTTATTTAATGTGTTCAAGATATAGCAAAGTGTAGGTATTAGGAATTAATAGGGACTCTGGAAGGGGAAAGGGAGGTTTTCATTATGACTAATGCAACTTAAATTTCACTTCTTTCTTTTGTAATTTGACATTTTTCATATCAGCATTCCAGAAATAGCCAATTATTTTGATCCAACCCAATTGTTCTCAAACTTCAGTGGACTTCAGAATCAGCTGGTGGGCTTGTTAAAACACAGTTTCCTGGCTCCATGCTTAGAGCTTCTGAATTAGAAGGTCTGGGATGAGTCCAGTAATATTCATGTCTAATAAGTGCCCACATGATGTTGGTGCTACTGGTCTGGCACCACACTTTGAAAACCACTGATCTAACTCATTAATAAAAGTAGAAATAGAACCAACCAAATCTAAATTCCATAAAGGCATGAGTATTTCCTATTGTAATTTTTATGAAAAGTTTAGTATTTTACATGTATTTTTAATGATTTTAATTTAGTTACTGTGTTGTATTTAATGTCTAAAAAATATTTTTTCCCTCTTTCAGTAAGTTTTTGGTCCAAACTTTTTGACTATTTTTATTGTTATTTTCTTTGCTCTTCTCTCCCCATGTGTTAAGACCTTGTTTTTGTGTTGCATGTTACAGAAATCTTTCAGTGTTTCCTCTCAGCCCGTGAAGTAGCTCGTAGCCGGGATCGAGATAGAATGAACAGTGGGGCAGGGTCTGGGGCTCGAGCTGATGATCCACCCCCTCAGTCTCAGCAAGAGCGAAGGGTCAGCACAGACCTTCCTGAGGGTCAGGATGTGTACACTGCTGCCTGCAACTCCGTGATCCATCGGTGTGCCCTGTTAATATTAGGAGTAAGTCCTGTGATCAATGAGCTTCAGAAGCGAAGGGAAGAAGGACAATTGCAGCAGCCTTCAGCAAGTACCTCTGAAGGGGGTGGACTTATGACCAGGTGGGACTAACTAGAAATTTAAAACACTACTCTCCTCCCTTATTACTTTATGCATTGAAATGGTTTATTCTCAAAGTTATGGTATTCTTCTGAGATTAATTCAGACATGGAAGAGAAAATACAAATTGACTAGCATGAATTTAAAGTAATGTAAAGAGTGATACTGATTCAGTCTGGAATATAAGCTTCTGATTAAATGAGGAGGCACAAGTTTTCACACATATAAACAACAGTAGTTGAGAAACATGAAGTTATTTGCATCTCTCTGTAATGTACTGGCATGCAGATTGTTTTGATGTAATTGAGAAGGGCTTTGTGCTTAGAAAAAGGGAATTCCCATTGACAGACATTGATTACTTCTCACTGTGTGTGTATTATCTCTTTATTGCTAGTTCCATTCAATTTTATGTTCACTAACAGTCCCAAATTGAAAAACTTTTCTTTGTGCATGTGAGACAGGAGTGAAAGTCTTACTGCAGAGAGCCGGCTAGTCCATGCAAGTCCAAATTACAGACTGATCAAATCGAGGAGTGAATCTGATTTGTCTCAGCCTGAATCAGATGAAGAGGGTTATGCACTGGTAGGTATACCTAGATTCAGTAAAGAAGGCTTTTGTTTTCAAGGTGTAGATACATAAGGCTTTGGTTAGAGTAATATACGTTTGCTTTAAACGTATAAAAACTTTCTAAAAAGAACTCTTAAGAGAAATGAGATAACTATATTGTATAGATATTTACTGCCTATATGTTAATGACTCTCAGGATTCTATCTTTAGCTCTGACTTCTTCCTAAACTCCAAATTCATACATCTGAGTCCTTGAAGGACGTTCCACCTGAACATGTCAGGTTACCCCTGTCTTAACCTATCCAAAAATAAACTTGTCTTTCCCCGATACCTCTTTCTTTCATTTTCCCTGTCTTAGTAGGTAGTACTATTAACTACCCAGCCACAAGGTTTGTCCTTGACTTCACATTTTCTTATTTCCTGGTCCCTGCAACCCTTGTTGCACAATCCAATTAATCGTCTCGAAAATTTTACCGTTAATATGTTTCTAATGTGTTCTCCCCATCCCTCCTGCCACTGCTTTGTTTCAAACTTTCCTTCTGTTTTGCCTGGACTAATACAGAAGCCTCCAGACTTGTTCCCTACCTCTTGTCTTGTGTCCATGTCCTACATTTCACTAGAATAATATATCTAATATACAAGTCTGCTTATATTTCGTGTACTTAAATCTTCTAGTAGCTTTCAGTTAACTATCAAAAAAAGCCTCACGACCTGGACTCCAGGCATTTAAGGTAAAATTCTAACAAGTGAAATGCCGATTTATATATCAGAAGTTGGAAGTAAGATGTGTTATAGGGTGACAGATAAAATAATAGAGTGAAAACTGTTTAAAAGGTTGTTTTTATTTGAGTAGCTTTGGACTTGGAGTCGATAGCTGCATTTTTATTTTGGTTGTTCCTCTGCCTTATGTGTGAATCTTACATGTGCCACTAGATGTCTCTGGGCCTGGCGTCCCATTGTGTATTGGGAGGATAGCAGTGCCCATTCTGTTTATGGCAATGTGTCAGACCTGGTTTTTAGCCCTGATCTGCTGAGGAGCTGTGAGGCCTTGATCATGTCATACGACAGCTCAAACAGAAACAGTGGTTTTTTTTGGACTGAGTGATCTAGAAGTTCCATTTTAGCTCTGAAAGTCTGCTATTGTGTGAATTGAGATAATGGATATGAAAATATTTTTGGAAAGTACAAAGTGTTACATAAACGAAACAATTATTGATTAAAAGAAACTTCTAAGCATAAAAGATTCCTTTTCTGTGGAAAGCTGGACAATGTCTTTAAATAAGTTTCATTTTATCATGATGTTTTTTCTTTTCCTTTTATTCTTCATTCCCATTTGTGTCTTCACACTTCCAGTTCATGTTCCCAATCTTGCAGTCTACTGAGATTCCTTTCTGTCCATTTATTTTTCCAATCTGACCAGTCTCATTATCTAGTTTCCCAAATCTGAGTTAATTTTATAACATACATCATGTCACTTCTTTACTCAGAACCTCCGATGACTTCAGTTTTTCTAAGAGTAGGTGTCTAAGTCCTTACAGAGATCTGCAACAAGACTGCATACACCTCCCAGCCCCACTCTCTCTCTGACCTCCTCTATGATGACTTCTGGATGACTCCTGCTACATTGGCCTCTTGGCTCTTCCATGAACATACCAGACAACTTCCCCTTAGAGCCTTTACATGGCTGTTTCTTCTGACTGGAATACTGTTGTCTGCATGGCTAGTCCCCTCATTTTAAGCCTTCATTTTGATGTTATTTTTCAATGAGGTCTGCCCTAATTACTCTTATTTAAAATTGCAATTTACCCTCCTTTTCGTGTATTTGCTCCCTGCCTGCCTTGCATTGCTGTTTCTTTTTTTCCACAGCACCTAACATAATTTTCTTATTTATTATCTTTGTCAGTTTCTGTTAGCTACAGTAGCATATAAGTGACTTGAGGACAGGACTTTTTGCTCTTTTATTCACTGCTGTATCCCAAGCACCTATAGTGCCCAGCACATAGTGGCAGTCAGTAAATATTTTTTGAATGAATGAATGACTAATTTATTTTGGTAAAATTTCTGTGCCCATTCCATCCTTTCTACCCTTTACTTTAGTCCCTTGTTACCTTTGCTTGGACTGGCATTTCTGACATTGATCTCCTTGCCTTCTCCAGTCCCTCCCTTGAGACACTGCTCCCAGAGTTAGAGCTCTGAAAACATACAAACAAGAACAGTGACATCTGCTGGTCATGCTCAGAAAACTCAGTGACTTTGTATTGCCTATCCAGGAATCAAAGATTCTGGAAAATGCTGCCTGCCTGTTTTTAGAGCCAGTTTTCCCTTGTGATAATCTACATTTTGCCCCTAGTAGTCATTATGCCAGACCCCAAACATACCTTTTGAGCCTCTTCTCAAGCACTGTTGCCTTAAATGTTCTTCTCCTGGGTATTGTTGATGAAGTGTCCTGTCTCATGTGTACTGGCTAAGAGAGCTTTCCCAAGATCAGTTTACTCATTGACTCTCTGCTATTTCCATGGCAGTTTGTTAGTACCTCTAATAACACATTAATGGTTTGTCTCTTGTTGGACTTATTTATGTATTATTAGTATTTCTTTCCAATAGACCTCTTAGAAGATCTAGGTTTTTTTTTAATGCCCCTGGTTATCTCCTACAATATGCTTTACATACTGTAAATGATCGATAAGTCATTTGAACTGAAATGAAAAGAAGAGATAAGCATAGATGTAGTTAAAGTGTCATACTTTTCAGAAACAAACAATGAAATCTGACCTAGTCACAGTAGGCTTAAGACCAACTGTTTGTTTATTCCTGGGGCCAGACACTTAATCTTTGTGAGCCCCAGCTTCTTTATCCTTGAAATAGGGAATAGTATTACCTGTTACATTTGCTACAAAGGGATTGTTGTGACAAGCAAGTTTGGTAATACAATTTAAAACATTTTGAAAATTATGTTTTCAAAACTAATGACAAGATAGGTCAATGTAAGTGGGTTGAGCCTAGATTTAATTGCCAAGATTGTTCATTTTTTATCTACAGAATTTTTAAAAGATGAATAAATACATTTTTGAAAAATACTGACTCTTTATCATCTTTCCTTTTGAAATACTTAGAAAGATAGTGTTGTAAAAGGTGGAAAAGGCAAGAACTTAGAGCAGAATCTGTTGCAGATGAGGGGAGCCCTGGGCTGAATCTTCAGCTTCGCCTGTTATAGATGAGGAGGAGCAAACACTGGAGGCAGTTTGAGTTTTTCCAGCTGAAATTCATTACGCTTCTGTCTGAGGTCACTTAGGATTTCTGTTCATATCCTTGATATCTAGTAGTACTTCATTTATCCTGAATTGTTAGTGAATGAAATGCTTTTTTAAAATAACTGAAGTTAGCCAGTTTAATGCTAAATCTTTCTTTTAACCTTCTTTCATAAAGAGTTTTATGGGATATATTATCCACTTTGTCTCAGTAAACATAGATACCTAAGTATAAACAGTTAAAACAACTATTTGATTGACAGTCATCATACATCAACATTTCTCACTGCACTGTCTTAATCTATTCCTTATTCCTGTCATTTCACAAGGAATTTGATTTAGTGTACAAAAATGAGTACTTTATAAAAGGATAAATTAGGTGAAAAAATTAGGGCTTAAAGAAGTTTAGAGAAGAAAATAAAGCCCTGGGTAGGATTTGTACACCTCAGCGCATATCCTGTGATGTTCTGCTAGAGGTGGGCTACCAAACAGGAAAACCATGAGTTACATGGTTTAGTGTCTAAAAGATAAAAACAAATGAGGCTGTTCAAGGGAAACATATTTTTGGTTCTGAGGTCAGAGAATAAATAGCTTCCACGAGCCTTCATAGCAAAGATACTGTGGGATAAAAATGTGTTATTGCATGACACAGTGGTATCTTCATGAGCTGTTTTAACAACCATTTGGTGTTTTTTCCAGCACCAAATAGACTGAGAATCTATTTATTTCTGGTGTGTGTGTAAGACAAAATTTTTTTGTCCACATTCTGGTTATATGTGTCTGTATGTGTGACCAAGTAAAGATTTTCACCAATGACATTTCCTAAATAGATCTATTTTGTCACTTCTGCAGCCTTTCTTCTTTGCCACTAATTTTTTTTTACTGTATGATAGAGAACAATTGAAATTGCTAAGACCATAGTGCCAAGTCTGTGCATAAAGTTAAGGCATCTATTGTTTGTATTATGGTAGGCTGTACGTATGAGCAGAGTAGACAGTTGTCTACACCACCTCTCTATCCCTACCCCATAAATTTCCTTTCTTCCTGGAAGCCTTCACTGTTTTATTAAGCTGTCTGCACTTTCATCCATTTGAGATTTCTTTATTTAATAGATTTTTAGAAACATCTTAAAATCTTTGAAAATGCTTCTGGGACTGTGATATTTTTCTATTATTGTGGCGTCATCAGATTCTCTTCCTATAAACATCTAGCCAAGGCTAGTGACAGTTTTGAAAAGAATGAAAAGTAAGGGTAGAGCAAGTAGTAATTTTGGAAAGTAGGACTTTGCTGCAGGGGCTTTGTAATAAGATCATACTGTGTTTAGAAGATGAAAGACAAAGATGCCAAAGAAGAAAGGCGACAACAATGAAAAACTGCTACTTTACAATGTAGATTAACGTACACTTTGTCTTAGTGTTTTAGTATCTCAGAGTTATTTGCCTGGAGGCTTTCTTATAGCTGTTTTTAGTAGGGTTTTGGAAACATTTTGTTAGTCTGACTTGACTGGTGATTAAATCGGCACATTGCTATAATTATATTGATATTTTTATTCTAATACTCTATTAAATCTTAATCTTAAAATACTTCTTACAACTAAAATTTATTATTTATTTTTAACAATAGAGTGGAAGACGAAATGTTGATTTGGATTTGGCATCATCTCATAGAAAGAGAGGTAAGTATTAAGAAATAACTGGTTAAATTAAGTAGCTGTTTTTGTATCTGATATTTAGATGTGATTGTCATTGAAACATTATTGCAAAAAACTTGCATTTTGTTAGAAGATTTAAAGAGAAGATCGTTTCCTTTAAAATATGCGTCCTTTCAAAATTTGAGACTGTCTAGGAGTTAATCAGTTATTTCTCATTGTTATGGGTTTTTACTTTTTGAAAGTCCTGTAGAACTCCAGAAGCAGTGCTTTACACTATTATTTACAGTTGCTATAGTTTAAGTGGTATTACAGGATGTGCTTTTCACCCACTTCTTAGTACCTATACACTTTCAAACTGAAAGTTCCTAGTTTTTTTCTCCCTCTTTACCTCTTAGGATAAAGCATGTAAGAGATGAACTGATAATTTCTTTAAATTTCCCCATGAAGGACAATTTTACAGTGCCATCAAGAGTTAAGCTCTTTTGGGTAACAGTTGAACTACTGTGTTGTATACTTAGAACCAATATAAGATTGTATATCAACTATATGTCAATCAAAAAAAAAGAGTTAAGCTCATTTGTTATAGTTAATACTTGGTTATGTGTACAAACCAATGGAAAGAGCCACAGTTTTAGATATTATAAATCCAGCGATAAGTAAAAACTCTCCAAGTATTCTCTATTAATTGACACCTTTATTAAATCCATTTATACTGTGGTTGTAAAAATGTGAAATGTTAAAAAATAATTGCCACTAATGGCAGTTTTCTAAAAGCCTGGGGGGGAAAAAATTTTCCGTGATATCAAGTCTTATATTACAGAATAAAGTCCTTCTCTTGATAGCTTCCTTGGCAGGATGTTAGGTTCCCCCCATAGGGAAAAACAGATATGTGGGAAAACTGAGGAATGAGGTGAAGAAATACACATACAATTTTTTCATTTTTGTGTTTATAACTTAGAAGGAATGTTCTATGGAATAAAGTACAGCAGTATCTTATACTGTAATTACACTGAAATATTAGGAATAATAAGAACTGGAGCTGGTGCTTTTTTTGTTGAAAAGTCTTTTGAGGCTATAACATCAAAGCTGTTGAGTTTCTAAAAAAATTATAAGGTATTTGTGATATCAAAGAAGTTAAATGATGTTTGGTATAATATGCAGTATGTATTTTCAAGTTTTCTAATACTTTGAAAATTGGCAATTCATGTGCCATAATTAGCCAGAATATCCTTTTCCTTAACCACTTGACTTAGGAATTAAATTTTGGAACAGATTTACCTTCCTAATATTGATTAGCTCAGGTGAATATTGTTGCTAAAATTTGTTATGTTAATAAATGCATATCATTTGGTGCTAGAAAGAAGATAACTCCAAGCTTATTGAGTAGCAGCACAAGGGATCTAATCTGTAGTGTAAGAGCTTCTACTATACTAATTATATTTGCAGTGATAGTCCATTGGCTAAAATTACTCTTTTCTCTCAAATGTTTATCAGTGCTTATGGAAATATGAATTTGAGTTCAGTCTGTTGGCAAAGTAATCCATGGAATAAGACAAAGTGGCATCTTTACCTTTGAATTAAGAATTTTAGTACAAATTACTTAGGAGGAGTTAATCTAACTCTTTAAAGTTACTGTCCTAGAATTGCTATCTTTTCAAAAAAAAATTATCTTGTAAGTAGATGTGGATTTACTGTAGTTTTAATCTGAGTGAATTAAGCCATTATCCAAATTTTGTTCACAGATAAACCACCTTCTCCAAAAAGCTCAAGTTAGTACCAAAATCCATTAAATAAAACTTTATTTTGTTGAAAACAGAAAAGTAAATACAGGATCTCCTGGGAAAAGATTTTTCTTTTTCCATTAATTTACCCATTTAGGAAGTTATAATAAGCAGGCAAACTAGTTAGGGAATAATGTGGTACCAATTTATTCTAATAATAATTACATTTTAATGTTCCCAGAGAAAAATTTTGGTAATGGCTTTGTTCCTATGAATAGATTACAAAAAAATAGACAATATTATTTTAGGAAGGGCAGCTAAAAATAAAGTTTTCAATCTCATGAATCCTAGAGCTTGTGTATTAAACAATGAAAATATGCACTTAATAGTTTCATTTATTTTATTATAATGGATTTCCTCCAAAACAAATTAACATTGAAAATACTTTTAGGAGATTATATTTTGAAAGGAAATTAAAAAAATCATATCTTTCTCTCTGATCACAGTGGGGTTTTTTGTTTGTTTTGCTTTTAAATGATAGTAAAATAAACCACCTTATTTTTTCCTTATTTATTGTCAGTATGGACCATGTGCCAAAAGCCAGAATATACCTATTTTCAGTTGGACAGATGAACCTACCAAGTCTGAGTAGTTTGGGGCCAGAACTGTGTTCTGATTCTGACTTGAGCTATGAAGGACAAACAGATGTATAGCCAAGTAGAATTCTTAATATATGCTTGTTTATCCCTTTACAATATTTTGATACATAAATGTAAACTTTCTTCCCTCGCATAGCTTTTGCTTTTATTAGTCCCAGGTGGTCCTGAGTAATTAAAAGCCTACTAAGAGAGATTACAGATAAGTGTTTAAATTATGTTGTGTTTACTGAATATAAATGGATGTGTCAGTGACAGTTAATGGTTGTATATACATTTCAGTTGTTCTTATTATGTCTCCAGAGACCTCCTGGAGAGGGCCTGGGGCCTGTAAGTCCAGTGTTTGGCATTGAGGATACTAGGATTTGTTCTGTTGAATCATGATTGTTTCTTCTTCACTGATTCCAGTTAATGTTCCACAGTTGGTCTGAGCTCTTGGTCAAAGAAAGCAAATGTGGTAGGAAGGGGTAGTAGAGCCGAGTGAGGAAATAAATTTAGCTTAGCCAACTTGCTCAGCTCTTTAGAGGCATCAAAGTTAAATTCTAAAACCAAAAATGTCATCAGTTACTTTAAAAAGAGATAGGTGAAAACACATTTCTGCTTAGCACCTCAGAGGTATTATGAAATTTGTATTTTATAAACTGTTTACTCCATATACCAGGCATTGTTCTAATATTACTTAAATATATTAATTAGCTTGTTTAATTCTCCTAATAGACTATCAGAATTCTTGTCAAAACTTGTTAAATGTGTTGATATTATGGTACTTTGTTACTTAAAGATTTACTGTAGTTGTGCAGAACTGAGCTCATCCTTCACTGAGTGATGATATCTTTTTGCAGATATCTTTAGTTTTCACATTTAAGTTGAAGTTGATATAGTGAAAAAAATGGTAGGGATACCAAAGTAACAATTTAAGAAGGAACATCAGGAATCTTATTAGTTAAGGTACTGTATGGCTTGACACCCCCCGCCAAAGTCTTTAAATACAGTTTTAGGGTTTTATTTATAAAATAATGCTAGAAACATTTATCAACATGTGTGTTTCATGGTATAACATGTATTGGGTGAAATGCTGTTTTATATCTGCATTTCAAATTAGATTATACAAAGAAGAACAAATGTAAATTCTGTCTTTTGTATCAAATTTCTCCTTTTGTCTTCTGATTCTTGTGTGGTAGTGTATTTACTCCTTTTTGGCCAGTTGAGCCCCAGAAAAAAGAAGAGCTTCAAGCAAGTACATGATGGCATGTTTAATTTTTTTCCCCTTTTAGCTTGCCTACATATTTTATGGTTTATAAAGTATGTATTGCAGCTCTGCCATGTTCATTTTGAAAATTCCATTTAAGAACTGAAGTTGTAAGGACAAGTAAACAATCTCAAAGATTTCTTGTTGGACTGTATTTTTACAGTAGGTGGCTCTGAATTAATAGTAACTAAGAATTGGGCTTAGCCAAAACTACTGTATAGAAGCTTTTGATATGCTTTTCAGACACAGCAGTTCCTGCATTCAGATAAAACAATATAGAACAAACCAAAGTTATCAGGTTGTTAATAATTTTTTTATGAATTAAAGTTCTTCCATCTTTCATTTCCATGCTGTTTTTATGTTTCAAAGTATTTTTGATGTCGGCCTAAATATTTTGGTTATAATTATTTTATTTATTTTAATGCTCTCAGGTAGCATACTTGTTCTTTCTTATATTTTATTACTGCAATGTTTTGTTTGCATCATGCACTTGATAAGTTGCATGCTTTAAATTAGGGGTCAGCAAACTATGGCTAATGGGTCAAATCTGGCCTTTCATAGTTCTTTTATAAATAAGGTTTTCTTGAAACATAGTATCAGTCACTAGTTTATGTATTGTCTATGGCTGCTTTCGCACTATAACAGCAGAGTTGAGTAGTTGCAACAGAGATCTTCATGACCCACCAAACCTAAAATATTTACTATCTGGCTCTTAACAGAGAAAGTTTGCTGACCCATGCTTTCAGTTGCAGACAGGATTTAATTTGGGGGTTGGCCAACCATTCCATAGAATATTTTGAACTACATATTGAGGCAATTCACTATTTGTAGATTCTTCACAATTGAGCCTTTTTGTAGGCAGGCAACTGAAACTTCCAGCAATCAGTCATTTGTGAGTTGATCAAAAACTGAAATATGTGTAAGATCACCTCTATAAATTTAAGGAATACTGTTATTAATTTAGTAGATAAATTTCCTTGAATCTCTGTTTCCTCGGTTGAGGAAATTGGGCTAAATAATTTTTAAGGTCTCTTTTTACCTCTGTGGCTCTAGCACTAGCTCATTGCACATTTTATTTTCATTTTGAAAAGTAATTTGTAAGTATTGGTAAACAGAAGAACTTTTTATTCTGAAATTTTATTATTGAACAAACACGCTTAGTGCAAAGAGACAGGAGCTATAGTAGGTTAAGGCAAAATCCAGATTCTGAATTTGGGTTGTGTAAGCAAATGGAAACTGATTCTTTTTTTTTTTGCATTAGCCCCTGCATTATTCTTTAAATATCATTTTAAATGTAACACAGTATGCATCCATGACATTATTCTTTGGATTTTTATTCTTTTCATGAAAAAAATACTCCCTATAATTTGGGGAAATTTTCAGACTGGTTATTTTTCATTTTCAGTAAAACTGAAAATACGGCATTTTTTAATCTTAAGAATTCTTGCTAAAACAAGAAAGGCAGATAAACCATATATTCCTTGCCAGTCTAAATTATTTTAGTAGAATGAATGTAAGTTATTTCATAATTACTTTATGATGTAGCTGCCTATTACAAATTACTGTGTCTGATTTTGAAGTCCTGGGGTTTTACTGACAATATAATAATTAAAAACAAGTTACATAATCAATGTTGTGTTAGTTTGTTTTCTCTGTAGGCATTAGTGTTTAAGAAGTTTTCTTCCCAAATATTTTCCATATTGTTATGTAACAAATATAATTTTTGCAATGCATATTTTAAACAAATGAACCATGGCTACATGCAGTAATAAATGAATATTAACAATTTTATATTGATGAAGAGTATGTGCAAAAAGATTTCTCGAAATAATACTTTTTTATAAAATCAACAACTAAAACTAAACATCATTTGTTTTAGAAATACATATAAGAAAAAACAATATTTAACAGTAATAAAAGTAAAGGAATAATAAATGCAAGCTTAGGGATAATGAAAGCTTTAGGTAGGAGGATACAGGGAGAGATGGGTTGGAGGTGAAACAGATAGACAGATACAGGTTACTGTCAGTTTTCTAGTTCTTGTGTTCACAGGTATTATAGATATAAATGCAGAATCAGGCTATTCATGGACCAATGATGAGAGTGTATCAGGAGCCAAGGATTATGATTAATTTGTGTGCCTGAGATCAATTAAATTAAAAAAGACAAAGACTGTAGCAGTTGGCCATTTATATATTTATTTATAGTTAATATTGGTGTATGATTTGGACAGTTGTTCAAGCATATTAACATTTTTGCTGTCTAATATAAAGATTTTAGTCTAGAAAATACCCAGTTGCAAACCTAATGGTATTATATTTAACAACTATTGTGATACCAGTTGGAAATTTTATATAGAGAACATTTTACAGGAAATCTTACATATTCTTGTCTGTGAAACTTCACTTCCTCTATATAGGAGTTTCACAACCTGCAATAAATATGCATATGACACAGTGAAAGTGTTCCTTATATTAATGAAACCCAAAGGGTGATGTTTGTATCTCCTTTTTGTGTAAGTTTACTTGCCCTTCTGTATTCATTTTTTGGTAATGTTTCATTGCAGATATGTAGACACTTTGCGCGTCTTCACTTATTCTTTGCAATGATTATGTTAAATTAGATGAAGTCCCATTACTAATAGGTCTTACCAGCAGTGTCCTAAGTGTCTAGTTCCTTTCTGTTCATAAATGATGTTCTGGTTTAATATTGCAGAGCATTTTAAGCTAAGCATTTTGAGAGCAGCTTCTGCCTTTCTTTTTCTTGTGGCAGTGTGTTGCTAAAGCGCTTAGAGAGACACCACTGGTCCATCAAACAGGGCTTTCCCTTTATTTTCTCATATTGCTGTAGTTTTTGTTTGTTTGTTGTTTTTACCAAAGCATTTTGCTCAAATTCACATAATGCATGCATGTATTCAAACATGAGTTTCCATTTTTCACCAGTTGGTATGGTAGCAGCACTCAGTCCTCATCTAGTTTCAGAATGTATGCTCTACTTGGCTGTCATTGATGCAGGTTTGTTCTGTTTGTATGTAGGTCCTATGCACAGTCAATTGGAATCCCTAAGTGACTCTTGGGCTCGCCTGAAACATAGCAGAGACTGGTTGTGCAACTCCTCTTACTCCTTTGAGTCTGATTTTGATCTTACCAAGTCTTTGGGAGTTCATACTTTGATTGAAAATGTTGTAAGTTTTGTGAGTGGAGATGTGGGGAATGCCCCAGGTTTTAAAGAGCCAGAGGAAAGTATGTCTACCAGTCCCCAGGCCTCTATGATTGCAATGGAACAGCAGCAGTTAAGGGCAGAAGTAAGTCTTTGATTTTTTACTCCTTGTGAAGGACTATGTAAATGTAAAATGAACCACTGAATGTACAATTGTAGGAGTAACTTGCTTTTCTTGTACTCCTTGACTCCCCCTATTCTCTACCTCAGCTATTTGATGCCATTATATTAATTAAAACAGCATGATATTTTGTTAGAAGTGGACAAAAGTGTGTTTTTAATGGCTATCTCTTAGAGTAAGATACTCTAATCATAAATCTTTCCTTGTCTCCTAGAAACTAGAGTGAGACTGGCTGGTGACCATATGGATCTGATTCTCAGAGCCTCCATTTTTTGACCCATTTGTCTCCATTTAAAAAGGACTAGATTAGAACACCACAGTAATGATGAATGCTGGAATTAGTGAGCAGAATATTAAGGAGACAGGAGATCTGCACAGCCTCAAAGTATCTCCCTCAAAATATTTATTCATTATTGTGGTTTTAACATGTCCACAAATTCTCTGATACTCTTCACTCCAGGAGGTAGAGTTTAATTTCCCTTCTCTTGAAAGTAAGCTGGACTTAGTGACTCAGTGGATTTAAAGTTACAAACCATCACAGAGATCTCATAAGCATCACAACAGCTCTGTGAGTAGGTCAGATAAAGTACTATTAGCCTCATTTTACACAGGAAGAAACTTAAGACTAGGGAAGTTAAGTGAATTTACTAAGGCCCCACAGGAGGTGGAATAGTCTGGCCTTGAAACAAAATCTCCTACATCCAAATCTACTACTTTTCCTATTGTACTGTGTAGCCTGTTTTATGCTGAAGTACACTTATAGAGGTTTTAGAGATACTTTGATTTTAAAAGTGATGATAAAATAAATGTTTATCTTAATAGAATAGATTCCTAAGAAATGTCAGAATTTTCTGTGTGCTAAGTAATACATTGTCTGTGACATAAAGAGTTCCTTTGTGTCTCAGTTTAGTGAACAACTCTAAAATATGTTTATTTTACTTTTTCCAAGCTTCGTTTAGAGGCACTTCACCAGATCCTCGTTCTGTTGTCTGGGATGGAGGAGAAAGGTAGCATCTCTCTGGCAGGAAGCAGGTCGAACTCAGGCTTTCAGTCATCCACACTGCTCACATCTGTGCGGCTGCAGTTTCTAGCAGGATGTTTTGGTTTAGGCACTGTTGGACATGCAGCAGCCAAAGGAGAGAGTGGCCGATTACATCACTATCAGGTGGGTGACAGCTGTCATGTGAGGATGACACCTTGCAGTGTATTCATATTTCAACCGTAGTTTTACAAAACCAGTTTAATAATGCAAAAATTTTTGGTGTTTAAGGTTTAAAAACAAATATTAAGGTTTACAAATATAAAGACTTTTAAATGACTCTTAAAGATATCTCATTGGTAGTTTCCTGAGTAATGGTAGTCTAGCTGGGATTAGGTGAGCCATGGTCCTGTTCTATTTTTAAATTCTTTGGTGTCTCAATTTTATTACCCCTTTACCAAATTGGATAGAAACAGATCCAAGTTGGGATAGGGATTGGTGTTTGTGAGAATGGGTTTCATGTATTTACATTTTAGATTTGATCATTTTTCTAGTTTCTCTGAAAAAAAATTTTTTTTAAGTGTTGTTTATTTCTTCCATATTTAGAAATTTTGCCTTGTGGGAAAGAGGAAAGGTTATATAGAATCAAGAATTATCAAGCATTTAAAAATAAACTTAATATAAAACTTTTATATACTGAAATATGTTAAATAATTAAAAACCATCCTAGGGCTGTAGCATAGACTGGGGATAAAATTCTTTTATTTGGGTAGGTAGTGTTTTTCTTGCTGATAGAAAAATAAATATTTATGTAATTCAGGATGGGATCAGAGCAGCTAAGAGAAGTGTTCAGAATGAAATCCAGGTGGCTGTGCATAAGATTTACCAGCAGTTGTCTGCTACCCTGGAGAGAGCCCTGCAGGCAAACAAACATCACATTGGTGAGTAACTGCCTTGTAAGTACAAAATGGGCGTTACATTTTTGCCTGTGGTTATGCTAGATAGTTAACATTTATTATCTAATATTTAACTTTAGTAGATCAACTTTAAAGAATAAATATTTGAAAGTCTAATAGTGTCCCATATTACTACTTATGTTTTGGAATATGATTCCAAAAGTGCTTTGTTTACATCAAGGAAGTTTCTCAACTGTCTTTTTTTTTTTTTTAGAAGCCCAGCAACGTCTCCTTTTGGTTACAGTTTTCGCCCTGAGTGTTCACTATCAACCAGTCGATGTTTCTTTGGCAATTTCCACCGGTCTGCTAAATGTGTTATCACAGTTATGTGGCACAGACACCATGCTAGGACAGCCCCTGCAGTTGTTGCCAAAGACAGGTGTTTCCCAGCTGAGCACAGCTTTAAAAGTGGCTAGTACAAGATTGCTCCAGATCCTAGCCATCACTACAGGGTGAGCATTCGAGCATTGTAGATGCTTTGGTAGAACTATGTGGGGCCTGGTCTTTCTACATTTTAGTAATTTCCATTTCCGCCTGATCTCCTTTATGTTTTTAAGCACAGCGTTTGCCCTTCTGTGTTGTTAGCACTTACTTTTTTCCTGTTATTTCATGTAGGACCTATGCTGATAAACTGAGCCCCAAGGTAGTTCAATCCTTGTTGGATCTACTCTGTAGTCAGTTGAAGAATTTGTTGTCCCAAGCTGGTGTATTGCTTATGGCCTCTTTTGGAGAAGGAGAAGGAGAAGAGGGTGAAGAAGAAGAAAAAAAAGTTGATTCTAGTGGAGAAACTGAGAAGAGAGATTTCAGAGGTATAAGCCTTTCTCTCTTCATTATTTACAAACATTTATAGAGTCTGTGTCCGTATCATTAGAATCTGGGCTTCTTTCTGTTGTGAGGCATGAAAGGATTTTTATTTATACATTTAGAAACCTCTTTTCTCTCCAAATATGTATGATTTAGATGAGCCGACTAAACTGCCTGTCCTTAGAGTCGGCTCTTCCTGGTGTGGCAGCCATGCTGCTCACCGTTTAGGTTTAGCTGCCCCTTAGTTGTCCTGGCTCTAGAACCTGCAGGTCTGCACCCCCCTCAGTGCTCAGCACTCAGCAAGTCTGGGGGCAGGGAAGTCATAGTAGAGTTACTTGTCAGCCTTTAAGTCCCCAAGAAAACTGGATCCTTCCATATCCAGTGAAGAAAGAAACAGTTCTGTGAGTGAATCTCAGCAGTTATAATAGCAGACTGAATTTATGTCCATTCCCCTCAGGTCATCTTAGAAGGCCATTGCCTTCTATTTATGATGATGGCTGGAAGTTAGACTGATGCTACTCAGTGATGGCCAGGCATTCAGAGGCAGGCTGCCCAGGTATTAATAATCCCACAAACCCTCTAAAATAGTTAACTGAGAGTAAGGTGTACCCTTCATTTCAAACAGTGTTGATACTGAAACAAAAACCATTTTATCAAGATGTATCAACCAGCTTTATATTTAAGGTCTCTAGGCTTCAATTAATTTAGTGTCTTGTTACAGAGATATTTGCTGGGAGTGAGGTGGGGAGGAGATAGGATAGAGGCCTCATAAAATATATTTTCCTGGGGATCTCTACCAAGAGAGAAGGCTTCAGGGAAGAGGTAGATTTTGAACTGCATTTTGGAGGAATGTTTAGAAACAAGGTTGGAGTTGAGACCTGTGGGTACCCAAAGCAGGCAATAATTTTTTTTTTCATTAAAAATTTTTAAATTTAATTTTTTATTAACGTATTATTGATACACACTCATATGAAGGTTTCACATGAAAAAACAATGTGGTTACTACATTTACCCATATTACCCCAATGCAGTCATGTCCTTCAGTGTAGTAAGATTCCACAGGTTCACTATTTGCCTTCTCTGTGCTACACTGTTTTCCCCGTGATCCCCCACACCTGTGTACTAAACATAATACCCCTCAATCCCCTTCTCCCTCCCTCACCACCCACCCTCCCACACACCTCCCCTTTGGTAACCACTAGTTCCTTCTTGGAGTCTCTGAGTCTGCAGCTATTTTGTTCCTTCAGTTTTGCTTCATTGTTATACTCCACAAATGAGGGAAATCATTTGGCACTTGTCTTTCTCCGAGCAGGCAATAATATATTTTTCGAAGTGATATAAAAAAATGTTTGCTTACTAGCATTTAAGAAGAGATGAGTACTGTTAGAGGAAATGTCGAGGAGTTCTTAGTTTTTTCTTTAATTGTCCCTAGCAGTCTATTTCTGTCATAGACTTACACACTATCTCCACAAAACAGAAGTGCTCCAGTTAGACAGATGTCAATGAAGATAGATTACTAGCCACCTAAGCATGCCCTTTGGCAGAGGGTCTCCCCTCTGCCACAGTGACTTGTCTATGTATTCCCTAACTAGGCAAGCCAAGGTCTCCCTGCAGGGAGGGCTGTATATATACCTATCTCTAAATTGTTATGATTTTCCGTGTTTTAGTGTCCCTTAAGGATTCACATTCTGGGCAGCTGCCCCACTGGCACACTTCTTCCCACTGGCTCTGAGTAGGACTTTGCCAGGCTAAGGAGGTATGAAAGTTGTTGGATGATAAGAGAACATGGTGTGTTATGGAAAGAGCAGATAGTTCTCTGGCTTCAAAATGTACAGGGTGAAGGGAAACCATGAGAGGGAAACGAGAGAGGGTGGTGCCGATGCTGGTGGAAAAACTGGGAAGACTGTTTTAGAGCAAGTTTGTGTAAAAGATCTTATACATTGAATTTGAGCTCAGGCAAACCATACTCAGGCCTAGAAATGTGTTGCTTTGTACAATCTGAATGTATAATACAAAGTCTGTTCTAGGGATGTGATTCTCAATTTTATTGGGGTAAGGAAAGATCATGTGCTTTTTTGAAAATGTGATCCAAGTTGTGAACTCTTACTGGTCAAATATATACACACAGTATTTTTCATACAGTTTTAAGGGATTTACCGACCACCTCCTTCAAATTCTGTTCAGTAGAACTCTAGACTTGGGTAGAGAATTGTTGCTTTTTAAAATAGCAGTAGGGGAAGACAGTGTAGCACAGAGAAGGCAAATAGTGACCCTGTGACATCTTGCTATATTGTTGGGCAGTGACTGCAGTGGGGTTTGAGGGGGACATGATAACATGGGTGAATGTAGTAACCACATTGTTTTTTCATGTGAAACCTTCATAAGAGTGTATATCAATAATACCTTAATAAAAAAAATAATGAAATAAAATAGCAGTAAAGAAAAACAATGTGTAAAACCAAGTACATTTACTTTATTCTAGCAAGCTCATTATTATTGTACATAAATGTAAAAGACATTTTAGATTTGGCTTTAATTTTCTGACCTTTCCCCCATTCTATTATTTTAAGTTTAAAATCTAGCAGATGACAATTTAGATTTTGGATTTGTTTTGTGTTTATTGTAATCTAAATGTAAGTTATTTGATATAAGACTGTTTCTTCTTGGCTTTTGGCTTTACATATAAACTTCTCTCTTCACTCTTCAGCTGCTCTGAGGAAGCAACATGCAGCTGAGCTGCATCTGGGGGATTTTTTAGTTTTTCTTCGCCGAGTTGTATCTTCAAAAGCAATTCAATCAAAAATGGCTTCTCCAAAGTGGACAGAGGTGCTTCTAAATATAGCATCTCAGAAGTGTTCTTCAGGTATATCACCTTTGCCTTGTTTTAGAGTATTTGTATCTCCTTCATGTGTTTAGTTCAGATAATGCCCGGCTTTAACAACATTGGATACTTGATCTTAATTTCAAGATGTGACTTCCTTGTTTTCTGAGTACTTATTTGATCAAAAGAAAACTCTAATTTCAGGAGTGAAAATTGAGATAGGAATTCATGATAGGGAGTGGCACTGGGGAAGATCATGGATTTACTCCAGAGGATTTGGCTCTATGTGTTTAGATTACAGTAAAAAAATAAGTGGAGAACATCCTGTTCAGTATGGTAGCGTGGCACAGATTCTGCCCTTACTGCTTGGATGATGAAAATGCAGATCTGGATTTGTTCATTCTCTCTTACCATGGTAGGGTTTCTGTTCCCTTGGTTGTTACTTATAATTATGTGCTACAGGAGTTCTGTGTAATGAATTTAATTCCTGGTTGTTAGCCTAAAAGCCTGGTCTGTTTGCATGGATTATTGTCAGAACTTTCCTGGTCTCTCTCTCTCTCTCTTGTTAAATTGTGGTAAAATATACGTAAAATAAAATTTACCATTTTAACCATTTAAATGTACAATTCAGTGATGTTAAATAAATTCACAATATTGTTCGGCATCACTACTTCCCATTTCCAGAGCTTTTTCATCACCCCTTGTCTTTCCTAAATATGCTAAAACATAATGTGATCTTCCATATTACGTGTCATTTTAAATGTATAGATTCTCAATATACTTTACTAGTTTTTCTTAGCTAGTATAACTTAGAGTAGTTTTTTTCTCTTTAAATAAGGTGAAGCTTATACAATATTCATTAAGTTCTTAAAGCATAAAGGAAAGTCAGATTTTTGTTTATTTTCAACTGGTTTTATTGTAGTGTTGGGTATAAAAAGAGCATCAGTATCCTGTCCCTACTTTTGCTTACTTTAGAAAATTATAGACTGCCTACCCCCATTAATACTATCAGTTTCTATGAGGCAGTCAGGGCATGGACGGAGAAAAAACAATGAAAGGCTATGATTAGCCTAAGCTTTAATTATTGAATAGACCTATTTAAAATTCTACCTCTGCCCCTGCTGAGCTGTGTGGCTTTGGTCCAGTTACTCAAATTCTCTGAGCCTCAGTTTCCTCATCAGTAAAATGAAGATATAATGCAGGGTTTGTGAGGATCAGCAGAGTCAATGTCTATGAAACGCATAGCACAGTACTTGGCACAGGTACTTATTGCAGTGCTGATTCCCTTTACATATACATAAAAACTGAGACATGAACATGAATATTCATATATATTAAAGGGCATGGGACAGTCCAGAATTCTTGAGATAATAGGTTGAAATGAAGTCCATTTCACCAATAAAAGCTTAGCAGCCTCAGGAATTTTTCTCAAGTTCATTTTAACTTTGAGTTTAAGTCACATTGATAATAAGAAAATGCCTTTTTCTTCCCCAGGTATTCCTCTAGTTGGTAACTTAAGAACGAGGCTCCTTGCACTTCATGTCCTTGAGGCAGTGCTGCCAGCTTGTGAATCTGGTGTAGAAGACGATCAGATGGCCCAGGTTTCTGTTTTTAAAGTTATTAGAAGATGTTTTTCACATCCACAGCATGATTCACCCAAAATCTAAACCTGTAGTCTCTTCAAATTGTAAACGTGTCATTTATTCAGTAGCAGAACTTCTACTTTTGAGATTGCTTCATTATTGAGGTTATTTCATCTCCAAGCAAGAAGAAAGAGAAATTAAGTTATGGGTTAGGAGGAGTAGGGGATAGTGAATACATGAAAGGTAGAAAGGAAAGGGAAATCTGCAGAATTTCTTAATAGGTTTGGGCCTTTAGAGAGAGAAGTGTATGAGATTACATGGCCTAATCCAGAGGTCCATAGACTGAAGAAAATGAGGCAATGGAACCCACCTTCTAATAGTTTAATAATTCTAAAAAAGGATATTTAAAACTTAACAACCACTCAAAATAACTATTGGACATTGGCATAATCAAGTTTCGCATATGACTTATGTTACAGTTACATGATTTATCTGTTTAAAAAATACTTAGAATTACCCTTTGTGAATTTTATCATTCTTCTTCCTTCAATAAATAGGTTGTTGAACGCCTGTTTTCCCTTCTGTCAGATTGTATGTGGGAGACACCCATTGCTCAGGCCAAACATGCTATTCAGATAAAGGAAAAAGAACAAGAAATAAAATTACAGGTAATCAATTCTTCCAAAAAGATATTTTTAGACAGCACAAGTGAATATCTTGTTGCCTGTCTCTGCATCCCTTCTTCTCTGAGGGACCTTTTTTTGTCAGTTATTCCATCTCCTCTCTGGCACTCTCCCTATGCACTAGGTCCTTCCCCTTATCTTACAAACATCTCTCATTCCCTTTTTTTTTCACCCTCCCAAATCCCTTTTATATCCCTGAAGCCTTCCCTCTCTTTCTTGTTCTTCATTGCTAAACTTCTCAGAAGAGTAATCTTGTACATGTGGCAGCCACTTCCTTACTTCTCGTTATCTTCAATCCAATTGTTTATCTTCCACCAAAGCACTGAAATTAAATGACATGGTTAAGTATTAATTGCTAAACATTGCTAAACACCCTGTACATTTTTTGTCCGCATCTTACCTGACCTCTGGAAACTCTAGCCTTCTTCCTTCCTTCCTCCCTCCCTTTAATTCTCTCTTTCCCTTCTCTCTCTCTCACTCTCTCTCTCTCCCTCTCCATCCTTCCCCACCCGCCCTCCCACACCCCTCCCCTTTGGTAACCCCTAGGCCCTTCTTGGGTTCTGTGAGTCTGCTGCTGTTTTGTTCCTTCAGTTTTGCTTTGTTGTTAGACTCCACAAATGAGGGAATCATTTGGCACTTGTCTCTCTCCACCTGGCTTATTTCACTGAGCATAATATCCTCCAGCTCCATCCATGTTGTTGCAAATGGTAGGATTTGTTTTCTTCTTATGGCTGAATTATATTCCATTGGGTGTATGTACCACCTCTTTTTTATCCATTCATCTACTGATGGATACTTAGATTGCTTCCATGTTTTGGCTATTGTAAATAGTGTTGTGATAAACACAGGGGTGCATACGTCTTTTTGAATCTGGGATCCTGTTTTCTTCAGGTAAATTCCTAGGAGTGGAATTCCTGGGTCAAATGTATTTCTATTTTTGGTTTTTTTAGGAACCTCCATATTGCTTTCCACAATGGTTGAACTAGCTTAAATTCCCACCACCACTATAGGACGGTTCCCCTTTCTCCACATCCTCGCCAGCATTTGTTGTTCCTAGTCTTTTCAATGCTGGCCATCCTTACTGGTGTGAGGTGATATCTCATTGTGGTTTTTATTTGCATTTCTCTTTGGAGAATTGTCTCTTCATATCCTCCGCCCATTTTTTAATTGGGTTATTTGCTTTTTGGGTGTTGAGGCGTGTGAGTTCTTTGTATATTTTGGATGTTAACGCCTTGTTGGATATGTCATTTACAAATATATTCTCCCATACTGTAGGATGTCTTTTTGTTCTGTTGATGGTGTCCTTTGCCATACAGAAGCTTTTTAGTTTGATGTAGTCCCATGTGTTCATTTTTGCTTTTTTTTCACTTGCTTAAGGAGATGCGTTCAGGAAGAAGTTGCTCATGTTTATAGTCAGGAGATTTTTGCCTATGTTGTCTTCTAAGAGTTTTATGGTTTCATGACTCACATTCAGGTCTTTGATCCATTTTGAGTTTACTTTTGTGTATGTGGTTAAACAATAATCCAGTTTCATTCTCTTGCATGTAGCTGTCTAGTTTTGCCAACACCAGTTGTTGAAGAGGCTGTCATTTCCCCATTGTATGTCCATAGCTCCTTTATCATATATTAATTGACCATATATGGTTGGGTTTATATCTGGGCTCTCTAGTCTGTTCCATTGGTCTATTGTTTTGTTTTTGTTCCAGTACCAAATTGTCTTGATTACTGTGGCTTTGTAGTGGAGCTTGAAGTTGGGGAGCTTAATCTCCCCAGATTTATTCTTCCTTCTCAGGATTGCTTTGGTTATTTAGGGTTTTTTGTGGTTCCATATGAATTTAGAACTATTTGCTCTAGTTCATTGAAAAATGCTGTTGGTATTTTGATAGGAATTGCATTGAATCTGTAGATTGCTTTAGGCAGGATGGCCATTTTGACAATATTATTTCTTCCTATCCATGAGCACGGGATGTGTTTCCATTTATTAGTATCTTCTTTAATTTCTCTCATGAGTGTCTTGTAGTTTTCACGTCCTTGGTTAGGTTTATTCCTAGGTATTTTATTCTCTTCTTAATGCAATTGTGAATGGAATTGTTTTCCTGATTTCTCTCTCTGCTAGTTCATCATTAGTGTATAGGAATGCAACAGATTTCTGTGTATTAATTTTGTATCCTGCAACTTTGCTGAATTCAGATATTAGATCTAGTAGTTTTGGAGTGGATTCTTTAGGGTTTTTTATGTACAATATCATATCATCTGCAAACAGGGACAGTTTAACTTCTTATTTACCAATCTGAATGCCTTTTATTTCTTTGTGTTGTCTGATTGCCATGGCTAGGACCTCCAGAACTATGTTGAATAAAAGTGGAGAGAGTGGGCATCCCTGTCTTGTTCCCGATCTTAAAGCAAAGGCTTTCAGCTTCTCACTGTCAAGTGTGATGTTGGCTGTGGTTTTGTCATATGTAGCCTTTATTATGTTGAGGTACTTGCCCTCTATACCCATTTTGTTGAGAGTTTTTATCATGAATGGATGTTGAATTTTGTCAAATGTTTTTTCAGTGTCTATGGAGATGATCATGTGGTTTTTGTCCTTTCTGTTGATGTGGTGGATGATGTTGATGGATTTTCTAATATCATACCATCCTTGCATCCCTGGAATAAATCCTACTTGATCATGGTGGATGATCTTTTTGATGCATTTTTGAATTCAGTTTGCTAATATTTTGTTGAGTATTTTTGCATGTATGTTCATCAGGGATATTGGTTTGTAAGTTTCTTTTTTTGTGGTGTCTTTGCCTGGTTTGGGTATTAGAGTGATGCTGGCTTCATAGAATGAGTTTGGAAGTATTCCCTCTTCCTCTACCCTTTGGAAAACTTTAAGGAGGATGGGTATTAGGTCTTCACTAAATGTTTGATAAAATTCAGCAGTGAAACCATCTGGTTCAGGCATTTTGTTCTTAGGTAGGTTTTTGATTACCAGTTCAACTTCGTTGCTGGTAATTGGTCTGTTCAGATTTTCTGTTTCTTTCTAGGTCAGCCTTGGAAGGTTGTATTTTTCTAGAACGTTGTCCATTTCTTCTAGGTTATCCAGTTTGTTAGCATATAATTTTTCATAGTATTCTCTAATAATTCTTTGTATTTCTGTGGTATCTGTAGTGATTTTTCCTTTCTCATTTCTGATTCTGTTTATGTGAGTAGACTCTTTTTTTTCTTGATAAGTCTGGCTAGGGCTTTATCTATTTTGTTTATTTTCTGAAAGAACCAGCTCCTGCTTTCATTGCTTCTTTCTATTTATTGTTTTCGATTTTATTTATTTCTGCTCTAATCTTTATTATGTCCCTCCTTCTACTGACTTTGGGCCTCATTTGTTCTTCTTTTTCTAGTTGCATTAATTATGAGTTTAGACTGTTCACATGGGATTGTTCTTCTTTCCTGAGGTAGGCCTAATATTGCGATATACTTCCCTCTTAGCACAGCCACAGCCTTTGCTGTGTCCCCCAGAGTTTGCGGTGTTGAATTGTTGTTGTCCTTTGTCTCCATATATTGCTTGATCTCTGTTTTTATTTGGTCATTGATCCATTGGTTATTTAGGAGCATGTTGTGAAGCCTCCATGTGTCTGTGGGCTTTTTGGTTTTCTTTGTATAATTTATTTCTAGTTTCATACCTTTGTGATCTGAGAAGCTGGTTGGTACAATTTCAATCTTTTAAAATTTACTAAGGCTCTTTTTTGTGGCCTAATGTATGCTGTATTCTTGAAAATGTTCCATGTGTGCTTGAGAAGAATGTGTATTCTGTTGCTTTTGGGTGTAGAGTTCTGTAGATGTCTGTTAAGTCCATCTGTTCTGATGTGTTGTTCAGTGCCTCTGTCTCCTTACTTATTTTCTGTCTGGTTGATCTGTCCTTTGGAGTGAGTGGAGTGTTGAAGTCTCCTAGAATGAATGCATTGCATTCTATTTCCCCTTTTAATTCTGTTAGTATTTCTTTCACATATGTAGGTGCTCCTGTGTTGGGTGCATAGATATTTATAATGGTTATGTCTTCTTGTTGGATTGACCCCTTTATCATTATGTAATGTCCTTCTTTGTCTCTGTTGACTTTCTTTGTTTTGAAGTCTATTTTGTCTGATACAAGTACTGCAGCTCCTGCTTTTTTCTTCCTATTAGTTGCATGAAATATCTTTTTCCATCCCTTCACTTTTAGTCTGTGTATATCTTTGGGTTTGAAGTGAGTCTCTTATAGGCATCATATAGATGGGTCTTGTTTTTTTATCCATTCAGTGACTCTATGTCTTTTGAATTGTGCATTCAGACCATTTACATTTAGGGTGATTATTGATAGGTATGTACTTATTGCCATTGTAGGCTTTAGATTTGTGGTTACCAAAGGTTCAAGGTTAACTTTCTTACTATCTAAGAGTCTAACTTAACTCACTTAGTATGCTATTATAAACACAATCTAAAGGTTTTTTTTTCTCTTCCTTTATCTTCCTCCTCCATTCTTTATATATTAGGTATCATATTCTGTGCTCTTTGTCCTTTTACTGACTTTTGGGGTATTGATTTAATTTTGCATTTGATTAGTAATTTATTGTTCTACTTTCTTTACTGTTGTTTTATTACCCCTGGTGACTGCTGTTTAGCCTTGGAACACTTCCTTCTATAGTAGTCTCTCCAAAATACACTGTAGAGATGGTTTGTGGGAGGTAAATTCTCTCAGCTTTTGCTTATCTGGAAATTGTCTAATCCCTCCTTCAAATTTAAATGATAATCTTGCAGGATAGTGTATTCTTGGTTCACGGCCCTTCTGCTTCATTGCATTAAATATATCATGCCACTCGCTTCTGGCCTGTGAAGTTTCTGCTGAGAAGCCTGATGGATTTTCCTTTGTATGTGGTCTTATTTCTCTCTCTGGCTGCTTTTAATAGTCTGTCCTTATCCTTTATCTTTGCCATTTTAATTGTTATATGTCTTCATGTTGTCTTCCTTGGGTCCCTTGTGTTGGGAGATCTGATCTGTGCACCTCCATGGCCTGAGAGACTATCTTCTTCCCCAGATTGGGGAAGTTTTAAGCAATTATCTCCTCAAAGATGCTTTCTATCCCTTTTTCTCTCTCTTCCTCTTCTGATACCCCTATAATGCAAATATTGCTCCGTTTGGATTGGTCACATAGTTCTGTCAATATTCTTTCATTCTTAGAGATCCTTTTTTCTCTCTGTGCCTCAGCTTCTTTGTATTCCTCTTTTCTAATTTCTGTTTTATCGTCTCCTCCATCTTATCTAATCTGCTTTTAAAACCCTCCATTATTTTACTTAATGATTGGATCTCCAACCCAGAATTCAGTCCTGAGTTCTTGAATATTTTTCTGTACCTTCATGAGCATGTTTATGATTTTTAATTTGAAATCTCTTTCAGGTAGATTGATGAGATTGGTTTCATTTGACTCTCTTTCTGGTGTTTGTACAATTTTGGTCTGAACCGGGGTCCTTTTAGTGTTTCATATTTGTGTGTGTTGCTCTCTAGTGCCCAGAAGCTCTACTCTTTGTTGCTCCTCAGCCCCTGGAGCATTGTCGGGGGTTGCAGGGGAGTGCTGTTGGTGTCTGGGGGGAGGGAAAGAGCTGTTTCCTGCTTCCTGGCTGCTATGCCTGTCTCCACTGCCTGAACCAGTGGGCCTAACACTCAGGTGTAAGCCTCTATGCTTTGCGATTGTAGTTGCTGTAGGCGAGGCTTCCCTCTGGCTGGCCTGATGCCAGGGCAGGGGCTGCCAATTTGTGAGCCAGGGGCGGGCTGGCCAGGAGGAAGGCACAGCAGGCTGGGTGTCACAGTGGGAGGCCTTGGAGCTGCATATCCAGCCAGGGGGATGGAGTGCCTGAAGCTCCTGAAATTTCCCAACCTGCTGGGCAGAGTGCCCGTACAATTTTGTCTACCTGTCCTTTCTCCTGAGTAGTTAGCTCTGTGCAGTCCTTGCCCCTTTAACAGCCCTCTCACTGTTAGGAAGTCTCTCAGACTGCCCACCTTTCTTTTGTCCCAGAGCAGTGTGATATGGATCCCTGTTTTCCACAAGCGGCTAGAATCTCAGTCTCTCCAGGTATTCTGCCTGTCTTAGCTTTCCAACCCCACTAATCACCAGAGCACCATGCAATGTAGGTTTATGCTTCTAGAGTAAATCTCCAGGGCTGGGTGTTAAGCAGTCCCAGGCCTCCACTCCCTCCTCGCTCCATTGCTCTTCCTTCCCCCGGTGAGCTGGGGTGGGGGAAGGGATTGGGTTCTGCCGGATCCCGTCTTTGGTATATTACCCTGTTCTGTGAGGTCTCTTCTTTTCTCCAGGTGTATGCCGTCTGTCACAGCCTTCTTTCCTGTTGTGTTGTCTCTCAGGATTAATTGTATTAATTATATTTTCGT
The DNA here is from genome assembly GCA_032199065.1 of Smutsia gigantea. Taxonomy (NCBI): domain Eukaryota; kingdom Metazoa; phylum Chordata; class Mammalia; order Pholidota; family Manidae; genus Smutsia; species Smutsia gigantea. The sequence continues at coordinate 50,887 of JAVSCE010016910.1, forward strand.
AGTGTATGTGGTTTTAGGAGGAGGCCTCTGTCTCACCTGTCACACTGCCATCTTTAATCCTGTCCCTCGACTCTAGCCTTCTTTTGTGTTCAAAACACTGTCTTCTAGATCTCTTTATACCCTCTATGAATCCTTGATTCCCTCTTAAAAAATCTCTCCTTTGTTGCTACTTTCTTATCTCCGTCCCATACTCTGGTGTTCCTCACAGTTCTAACCTTATCTTTTCAGGGGTCTCAGTTAGACCCATGATCATTCTCATCCACATGGAATGCCTTCCAAACTTAAATGCTAGCCCAGGTATCTCCCCCTCAAACCTTTCCTCTTTTCTTCCTGTCCCATTGTTTATTGATGATACCTCCATTCACCTAGCTTTCCAAACCTGAAGTCCTGGGAATTCTAGACTCTCCTAATGTCCCCACCCAGGTGATCAGTAGGCCTCACTGATTTTATTCAGTAGAATCTTTTCATTTAGTTACCTTAATCCTTCCTTTGATTCATGATTCCACACTTTTTCTGGTTTTCCTTCTATCTTAAGTACAATGGCTTGCTCTTCTCATTCTCTTTCATTGTTTCTTCCTCCTCTATTTAATTTAAGTGTTAGAATATCCCATGGCTTGGTCTCCAGACCCTTTTTTTTCTGAACTATCACCCTCATTATCTTTCCTGTACCCAACAAAACCTTATTCAGACCCATATGCCATCAATCTCCAAATTTTTAATTCCAGTTCTGACATTTTCCCTGAACTCCAGACTTACGTACCCATCTTCTACTTATACTTGAATGAAAGTCTAATAGGCATTTCATGCTTGGTAGCATCTTTGATAGTATCCTTAGTTCTGTCAGATCCTGTTCTTTTCCCAGGCTTCCCCATCTTTCTATTTAATGACTTAGCTAAAAAACCTGGGAGTTTTCCTTGGTTCTTTTCTTCCTGTAACCTCCAGCCCTCCCCCATTTTCCCTATCATACAATTTCTAAGTCCTGTTGACTCATCTGTAAGACATAACTTGAATTTTCCCTCCTCCTTATTCCTCTGTCATCACCCTATCCAAGCCACTATCATCTCTGGTCTAGACTGCAATAGCTTCCAAATTGGTCTTTCTGCTTTTCCATTGTTTACTTGCTATGGTCCATTCTATGCACAATATCCATAGTGATCCTTTAAAATAATAAATCAGAGCATGTTAGTCCACTGCTGAAAACTTTCCAGTGGTTTCTCATCATTCTTGGTATAAAATCAAAAACTCCATGTTCTCTTCCTTTGCTCATTCCACTCTCAGCAACTTACTTTGTTACTGTTTCTTAAGCACATTAAGCTCATTCCTTCTTTTGGGCTTTGCACTGGCTATTCTTAGAATACTTCCCTTAGATATGTGTGTCAGAAGTTAATGTGTATTCAGGTCTTAGCTGAATTGTCACTTCTTCAGAGACTCCTTTCTTAATCCTCAATCTAGAGTTAGTTGCCACACATTCTTTGTTACATCACCTGTTTTAATTTCAACACAGAACTTACTACCTGATATTTTCTAGCTTACTTATTTTTTTTCACCATCTTCCAGAAAAGAAGTTCTATGAGAGCAAGACCTTTTCTATCTAATATACTCCTGAATATATAGGACCTGGTATAGTGCCTGGCACATAGTAGATGTCTAATAAATACTCACTGAATGATTGAGTGAATTCAGGTCCTCAGTGTTTCTTACCTGAACTCTTGCAATGATCTTCTGATTGGTATCTCTGCCTTTATCCAGTACATTCCTGCTAAAACAAGGTTTAGAAAACACAAATCTGATTGGAGATTGTTCATACAAATCATTCTGTGTAGGCACTTCCTATTGTCTATAGAGTGAAGTTCAAACTTAAAATGGCATTTAAGGCCTTCCATGATTTTGTTTATCTTCTCGTTCTAGTCTCCTTTTCTGCCATTGTCGTCCTCCAGACAGTCCACAGTACTTGCATTTACTTTAAGTCACTGAACTCTGTGGCACCCCTATGTATTGGCACGTGTCTTACATACTACACAAAATGCCTCAGCTGCTTAATGCCTTCTCATCATCGAGGACTAAGTTCAGAAGTTACTCTCTTTTGAGTGCTTCTCTTCTTTCCAAGCATAGTTAGACACTTACACTTTTATGTTTCTCCTATACCTGTTATGTGACTGTTACTCTTTCACTACAATACTGGTGTTATTTATTTGCCTTTCTGTCCTCTAATTGCATAGTTTGCTCTTTATGGGCAGGGACCGTGCTGTATTTATCATTGTTTTCCCATTGTCTGCACAGTAACTGGCACATAGTAGAAATATTTAATATTTGTAGAATCAAACCAAGGGGGTCTTAGAATATATATTAGCTGACATCTGGGTTACTCCAAAATACTGACCAACATCCTTTCTGGTAGAAGCAAGGAGAATTGGAAGAAGAAGATGAGAATCTTCCTATACAAGAAGTATCCTTTGACCCGGAGAAAGCCCAGTGTTGCTTGGTGGAGAATGGACAGATTCTAACTCATGGCAGTGGAGGAAAAGGGTATGGCCTGGCACCAACTGGAGTGACTTCTGGGTGCTATCAGTGGAAGGTATGTAGAATTCCAGTTGGTTTTTACCATTTTGGTTTTTTGGTCCTTTTCCCACAGGTTCTTAAAAAAAAATATATGGAAAGACTTTTTAAAAAATCATCATACATAAATGTTCTAGTATTACATAAAATGTTAACATGAAGGGCAACTGAATGAAAGATGTACAGGAACTCTATTCTTTTTGTAACTCTTCTATAATTCTAAAATTATCTAAAAAATTTTTAAATGAACATTTAATGTATCATTATAATCCCTCCCAGGAGGGGCTACACAGGTCACACCCAGCAATGAAAATGCAGTAATAGGTGTGTGCTACCTGGGAAAGTCCATTAGAGACTCAGTGCCCAAGATTTTTACTGGGTATTTGGTCACGTCCCTCTGCCTGGCATATACTAAAATTTTAGATTCTCAGAAGGAAAGCAGGTGTTTATTATAAGCCCTATTGTATAGTCTAGGCACAATGAGCCACCCTTATCAGGGAAAATTTTTATCAGTGTAGGGAACGGTTTACCAGTCTACTTCCCAGATGCCAGCCGAGGGCCAACACTGGCAGGCCTTTCTAAGGAAGGGTCGCAGTCTCTGCTCTGTTGACTCTTATTTTTGCATAGTTTGCCTCCTTGGCTTTTGGCCGCAGTGTCTTTACAGTAACATTACTATCAGTAGGACCCCATGCAGTAGGGTGAAATCAACCTGTAATATTAACTTCAGTTATGCCTTTTAGGGGTCCTAGACTTAACCAGTTAAAACAAATCTCATTAACCATAGAGGTCTGTCTTAAAAAGCCATCTTAAAAAACAACTTTGTCTTTAAGTTTTTGTATTAACTTTTAAAAACTGGCTTAGGCATCAAGTTAGCCCAGCACAACTCTGGCCAGTCCAAGGCTCAGGTAGTGTCATGATAGGGTACACACACAAAGTATTTCTATACAATCCCAGAGGGCATGCACGTATCCCTGGAAACAAAGAGTTTATCATTGTTAGGATGCCCCTAATCAGGATGTAAAGTAATCAGTCACAACACTTAACAAGGCTCCAGTGTGACTTCCCACCCTGGGGCTTCCCATGCTCTGTTCCCACTGCAGTCTGAAGAATTGAGTTGAGTTCTTGGTTTCAGAGGGACTGCCTAAAGGCAATCATTTAAATAGTTTTGCTTATATATGCATCAGTTTATCTGTCTCAGGAGTGTGGATGACATCTGTAGGTGTTCTGTGGAAAAAGTGGAAGATCGGGGGCCACTCCTTGCTTCTTATAATTTGTCAGGTGTGATGGGAGGCTCAGCAGTCAGTTTGAATTTAAAGTGCTCACAGCAGCCTTCAAGGCAAGGTGGGTTTCACCCCTAGGAGGAACAGTTCTGAAAAAATACCATTAATGCCCTCCCCACTCCTCATACTTTCCTAGGGCCCAGGCTTTTGGCTCTTCTCCCTTATTCTGAAGTCAGTGTGTCCCATTTAGTAATATGTTTAGTTTTTTTCAATCATTTTTTATCTTCATCTAGACCTTTTGTCCAGAAAGGTTGGCTGCAAGAGAGAGGAAGAATTTTCACATAAAAACATTTTTATACAACTTAACCAGAAAGGTTAGGAATTGGTCAGGACAAAATCCCAATTAAATTCTTTTTTCAAAATAAGTTTACAAAACCTTCTACCTCTTTTCTCCTAATCATTTATCCAGTGAGCAGCCCAGAAAAGATCAGTCTCTTTGGGGACGGCTTCATTTAATAAACTGCCTTACTAAGGCATATATTTCAGAAGGAAGATGAGACAGGTAGAGTCAAACTATCAGTCGTTTCAAAGTGCAACTAATTTAAAAAGCTGAACATAATAAATCAACATCAGTGGGACAAACCCTAAGAAGTCAAAAGTCTATTCCATTATGAGTAGAAAGAGGGATTATATTCCCTGCAGTATCCCTCCTCCAGCTTTCAGAAGAAATCCCAAGTCAGGAATGTAATCAGTTTCTGTGTCAGAAATATAGAGCCAGTCAGCAGCTCAAATTAAGATGGTTCCATCAGAGAGCAAGCCCTTTCCCAGGGGCATCTGCAAGAGATCTGGATAGTCCAGCCAGAATCCATGATGTTTTCATAGTTTATAGCCCCATAAAGGAGTCCTAAATCTGTAACAGTCCCAGAATTTGAGTTTATTCAATGGCCAGTCCCTGCTTTTAGTTGAGTACAGTTCATATTGGGTTGAAACAGTCCATAGCGCACAATCTCAGGTTTTAGGTGCAGGCAAATGGAATCTGTGACTTTAAGATTCTAAAAAGCTAGCAGTTCTTTTGACAATAATAAAGCCAAGCCTAGATGCTGTAGGACTAGACAGCTGTGTTTTAAGTCTAAGTGATGAGCAAGGCTTTCCTAAATTCTTTTTGCTTTGTCAGTCTTAGAGTCCAAATTTACCCTCTCAAAAATAGGCACTTCAGGCTGGAAAATCATCAGCCTCTAAGGATCAGACACCTGGTTTTATAAGAAACCATTGGCAATAAAAACTGCTGTTTAAAACTCTAAATGTATATCTTCATCTGGAGATTACCACTCTTTTATTTTGTCTCCCTTTTTCAAGAGGTTCTGTTAGGCAAAAATCAGCAAAAAAATCATCAGTTACGGAGACTTGTTTTGTTTCTAATACTCAAGGAGTTTAATTAACTCAGCAGTGGCTGAAACAAGCAAGTTGGATCCTACTAATATGTTCTCCTTTGCAGCTGATCAGGGGGATCCTTTAGCATTTGTGCGGCTACACGCATGGAACATAGTACACCAGTTTTTAGCATACATCTAGATGCAATTACAGAAACAAAGCTATTTCTGAAAATTTACTTTTCCCTCTCAAATCTCAAGTTTACTCAAATCCCTAGCAGTAAATTTAGCATTTTCAGGGTTAATTGGTTGGATAGGTTGGGGGTGGGGTATGGGGGTGGGGTGGGGGTTGAAGCTAAAGAAGATAACTTGGAGAGGTTTTCTTTTCTCTTTGTTTTTCTGAGGTTTATTTAAAGCTTTGCTTCAGCCCAGGGAACTGATTTAACCCTTTTTCTTCTTTCTTGAAGGAAAAACAACATATACTTCTCATGTGTTTGATTTACCCAAAACTCACCTTCAGGGATTTTTGAACTCTTTCCCTTCCCACTTGCAGCAGAGATCAACTACAAACTCATTATTATCTTTTGGCCCATCCAAAACCCATTAATGGGAATATTTGAGCCTTTTCCTACCAAGAGGAGAGAACATGGATTTTATCTTGGCTGCTCTTTTTGCCTCACTTTAGCTAGCAAGGTCAAAAGCAGCTAGGGTATCCAGTGAACCAACTCTCCTGTGGTTGGATCTATTATTTTTGAATTCCAGAGATAACTTCCACTTACAACAGATAGCAGCTCACCTGCCATTTCATAACACATGAAAGTCCATAGCCACCAGGCATCATTTTTGTCTTTCCCCATTTCTCCCTCTCTTTTCCCCCAAATAACACAGTTACTATATTTTAATGAGTTGGAATTGTTCTAGTGAATCTCATTGTTGCCACCACTGTGTGGGGGTCCCCAAGATCACCCCTATAGTCAAAGATTTGCTGGGCAGACTTGTAGGATTCAACATACAGTTGTGCTCATGACTTAGACTTACAATAATGAAGGAAGGATATATAGCCAGATAATAAGGGAAAAAGACACAGACAAAGCCTAGAGGAATCCATGTGCAGGTTTCCTTACTTCTCTCCTCGCCATAAGGGATTACACGGCAGTGAAATGCAGCTGCATGTCTGCGATGTTATAGAGAAGCCCAAGAGACTTAGCACCCAAGATCTTTACTGGGGGCTGGTCATAATAAAGGTATCCTGTGTCTCCATGTACCAAAATTCTAGACTCCCCGAAGGAAAGCAGTGTTTAGCATAAGTCACATTGTTTGTTTAACCATTCTGGGCCTGGTGAGCCACCCTTGCCACTTAGGGAAAGTTTTGTATCAGTGTAGGAAAGTTTACCAGTTGAATTCTCAGACAGTAGTCAAGGGCCAGCATTACAAGCATGCCTTTTTAAAGATAGCAATCTCAGGCCTGCTATATTAACTCTTTTCTGCACATATATATACACAAGAGAGTAGTTAGAAAATTTGTATGTAAAGAATTGAAGCTTTCCGTTAATAATTTCTTAGCCTAAACATAAGTTCCTCAGCTTCATAATTAAGATGTAGTTTAAAATTGTTTATTTTAAATAAGTCAAAGATTATTCTAAATGCTCTAAAAGGTGAAGATTAAATTGTTTTAAAAATCTTTATAAAATGATGAAAAAAATTTGTATGCTATTTCCACTTAGGCTGAAGGGGATAAAGAGGCACAATATCTCAACCATAGTTGCATATTAGTCATAGGGATGAAAATACATTATAGAGAATATAGTCAATAATTCTGTAACATCTTTGTTGACAGATAGTGTCTACACTAGTTGAGGTGAGCATTTAATAATGTAGATAATTGTCGAATCACCATGTTACATACCTGAAACCAATACAATATTATATATCAACTATACTTCAATAAAAAAAATAAAAATAAACTTACTATATTCCCATGACTGCATAAATATTATTTATAAGTATATTCCTTAGTATTGTTTTATGCAATTAATATAATTAATAGAAACAAGTGTTTTGAACATTAGTGAATATTACCACTTTCATTTTAGTTTTACATTGTGAAGGAAAACAGAGGCAATGAAGGCACGTGTGTTGGAGTTTCTCGCTGGCCAGTACATGACTTTAACCACCGTACTACCTCGGATATGTGGCTCTATCGGGCCTACAGTGGTAACCTCTATCACAATGGAGAACAGACTCTGACATTGTCCAGCTTTACTCAAGGAGATTTCATTACCTGTGTATTAGACATGGAAGCCAGGACCATATCCTTTGGGAAAAATGGAGAGGTACTGAAACTCATTTATAATTGCATGTTTTCTCGTTTTTATTTATACTCAACTAAGTTATTCAAGTGCTAGTTACTCAATTTATAGATTATCTACTCTTCTCTGCCTTTTCTCTAATATCTTTTGGTTCTTATAGTATTTACCAGCACCAGACAAATAACAGAAAGATAGTAAAATCCCTGTTAAGATTTTTGAAACAGATGAATAAATTAAGATCATTTATTATATGTGGAATTTCCTTGGTTAACAAGGTGAATTGAGATATATTCTAGTAACTTTTGTTCTGTCTCAGAAGAGCTTTGAATCTTAATGTGATTGAGTATTATCAACTTTTAAAAGTATTTTTGTTTCCTTTTCTTTTCATGACCGTCCTATAGGAACCCAAATTAGCTTTTGAAGATGTGGATGCAGCAGAGTTGTACCCATGTGTAATGTTCTATAGTAGCAACCCAGGGGAAAAGGTAATGAAACTGCAAACCTTTATTCTTAAGCATAAATGATATTTGTCATTTTTTAAATTAATATTCATTAGCATCAAATAGAATTTATAAATATAATAAGCTATTTCTACCACTAAAAGTAACCTGCTCAGATAATTTACTCTTCTAGAAGAAGGTAAGATTACTTTTAGAAATTGCTAGCACTCTTTATTAGACATTATTTGATATTCTGGCAATTTGAATACAGTGAGTCAACTTTCAAACCTATGTGCAATTATAGGAATTACAGGAAGTAGTTTAGGGATAATCTGGTTCATTGGCAGTTATGCCTATGAAATAGAAATCTAAAAATAACCTTAAATGTAATCAGATACCACTAGCTAAATAATCCAGTTCCAGTTGTGATGGAAAGCTGTCTTTTATTCATTTAGCTGATAGGATGCTCAGATCTTGTAGATGGTATAAATTTGAACCCTAAACATTCAGGAGGATGGTATTAAAAAGATACCCTCTCACTAAAAACTTTTTTTTTTTCTCCTCATCTAAAACCCAGGCTGAGACAAACTTCTCTGTGGTCTCCCTGTGCTGGTGGGTGAATTTGTTTTCTATCCCAAGCTTTCACTTGAGGATGTAGTATAGCCTAAGTTTGGTCTCCAGAATTTCTAGTAATTTTTTTGGTAGAAAACTTTATTCTATCTTATATATAGTATTTCTATAATGGAAGTGCTGGACTTGGTAAATTTAACCATGATAGTTTCCTTTTATTTTGTGCTTTTAAATGTATCTAAAATTTTTCAAGTAGGTATAATTTTAGGCTAGCCATTGATGAGAGAGGGGAACTGCTTCTTGAACAGGTAGTTAACAAAACTGAATTGGAGATAAAATAAAGAGGCAACCCAGTACCTGCTATCATCCCTTTAATATTATGCCTGATAACATTCTTGCAGCCCACAATAGGTTCTGGTATGTTCTGGTTGGAATAATGGCCTCTTGCTTCCCACCATCTGTGAACTTTGAAGGAATTCATTAAACCTTAGACAATGTATCAATTAATTTATTCTGCCCAAAAGCCTTTTCTGATAAGTTTTGGAATTGATGAAAATAATACTGATTATAGTTAACATTTTTTGAATGTTTACTGTGTGTCTGACACTGTACTAATAAGCACTTTATGTGCATAGTTTCATTTAATCTTTAAAATAACCATAAGAGACAGATACTATTATTAGTGCCATTTTTTCCAGATGAAAAAAACTGAGATTTAGTTCTCAAGATTATGCAAAATTGATTTGAATGTAATTCTTGTTGTTCTTTTAACTTCTATGTCTTAGTTGAAATGTATGCCCAGATTGAGAATATCTCAGTTATCTGGATTTATTATTTTTTCTTTGTGCCATTGAACAACATATCATGGTTCCAGGATTCATTATTTGGGAGTCTTAAGGATGAGAGTAAATAGATCCTCAAGGCTTTTTTTTTGGACTAAATTGAGACAGCCATTTATATCTTGGACTATATCCATCTTTTTGGTGGTAACAACAGTTCTGATACTCACAAGCTGTAAGAAGTTTAAGTGACAGGGCAGCTTATTTCAGAAGACCGTACTGCTTTTAACTTTAATAGCTCTATATTTGCTCACTCCTTATTGGGGTCCAGTGATATAATACATGTGGATTAGGAGACCAAACACTAGTTCAACATGGGATTCCAGGTGCTGGAATGTATGTGACTAATAGTTAAGGAGAATTATTAATATCATATATTTGCTGGCCTATTTTCTTTTATAGGTGAAAATTTGTGATATGCAGATGCGTGGCACGCCACGAGACTTACTTCCAGGAGACCCCATTTGTAGTCCAGTAGCAGCAGTGCTTGCGGAGGCCACTATTCAGCTTATCCGTATCCTTCACCGAACAGACCGTTGGACTTACTGCATTAACAAAAAAATGATGGAAAGGCTGCACAAAATTAAGATATGTATTAAAGAGTCAGGTCAGAAGCTAAAGAAAAGCCGCTCGGTTCAAAGCCGAGAGGAAAATGAAATGAGAGAGGAGAAAGAGAGCAAAGAGGAAGAGAAAGGTAAACATAATAGACATGGCCTTGCTGACCTCTCAGAACCGCAGCTGAGGACCCTTTGCATAGATGTATGGCCTGTGCTGGCAGTGATAGGAGGAGTTGATGCTGGTCTTAGAGTTGGAGGTCGGTGTGTTCACAAGCAAACTGGGCGCCATGCCACGCTGCTGGGAGTGGTCAAAGAGGGCAGCACGTCTGCCAAGGTCCAATGGGATGAAGCAGAAATTACTATCAGGTATGATTTGTTGAGTTACACTTTTAGCAAAAGAGTATTTAATGGTGAAATGGGCCATTGCCTATGGACAGTGAGTAATTATGTTAATTATGTATTTTAGGTGAGCTGCCAGTTAAATTTTTGAAATAATTTCTTTTGTACAACTGGGTGTGAGTACTGTGGTTTCATAAAGGAATATTTCCCAAACCTATGTTCCTTGGAATACTAGTGGTTTGAAAAATACATAGTTTTTTGTTTTGTGTTGTGGAGAAATGGTAAGCTCACTAGTTAGGCATAAACCAGGGTCCTTCTTTTTATTTTTCATTTGGCTTACTGTTTTTTTTTATCATTTCCATTATACACTGGAATAGAAATAAGCCAGCCAGCAGAGCATCAGTTATATTTTGTGTAGGAGGGTTTTGAATGTAGAATGGGAACATTTGAGTGACTAAAATTAGGTTTTGGAATAACTATGATTTTAAGTGTTCTGTCTTTTTTTTTAAGCATATATTTTTATCCCCTCAGTATGCAACATTTTGGATAGATATGAAAATTACATTTATTTGACACAAACTGTGTACTTAAAAGCATTTGGATATGTTTAGATAGGATTCATGTGAAATAGAAATGTTATATGTTTAAAAGGAAGGATATCAAGTGTTTCCATCAATAAGAGGACTGCTTGTCTAATGATTCTATTTATTTGCATCATTTGAAATATGGATTTATTGATGATATTGTATAACTTAATTATACTGCCCACAATGATTCCTTTATTAATGCTATATAGTTAATTTTATATATTATTTAGTGTTAATTTGACATGGGACAGTATCTAAAATAGTGGTTCTTATGTATTTTTTAGAGGTAGTGCTGTTTTAGAATCTAGCAATAGCTATGGACTCTAAGTTAAAAAATATACACTCACAAGATTTACGCACAATTTCAAGAGCTAATGGTCTCTACCTCCCCCCACTCTACCAAGCTAAAAAATCAATGAAAATTTTACAATGTGTTAAGTGAAAGTATCTACCTTTTCTTTTGTATTTTGCCTTGTTTCAGAAAGGATTTGTGATGCCTTATTAAGATGCATACTCTGTAGCTAAATAAACAAAACAAATAAGAAAAATGAGGCAAAGGAAAAATAAGAATAGGAAAGTGAAAGTAGAACCAGGATTTAGGTTAATCCACCAAATGTATGCCACCAGACTTTGTGTACTCACTAAGGCTTTCTCTTATATTTTATATAATTATAGCATTTAAAAAATTCAGGCAATTTTTGCCAAATGTGAGAAAATATGTGATTATGTTTTTGCTTACACTATAAAGTAGACACATTAATCAAACACAACAAAGTAAATTTTTTAGTGAAGCACCGTGCTCTCTTCTAAGTGACCATTCCCCATACAGTAAACTAGACTTATTAACAGACTTTCCAAATAGCTTACATCAGGGATCGACAAACTACATCCCTCCTACCTCCTGTTTTTGTAAGTAAAATTACACAGCCACACCCATTCCTTTAGGTATATTAATGGCTGCTTTCACACTACGGTGGCAGGGTTGAAAGTTTGCAAGAGAGATTGTATGGCCTACAAGGTCTGAAATATTTACTACTTGGCTCTTCACAGAAATTTTTCTAATTCCTGGCTTATGTTACATAATAGCAAATATTCTTATTTGAAAGCACACGCATGTCTCATTGCTTTTCCATGTAACATCACATCTCCTCATTTTCTCAATAGATTCATTTTTCTCTGTTTGTAGTGACTTCTCTAGTTTGTGTAAAGTATTCTTTGTACTGTGTACATGATGCATCTTATTTTGTCTACATTATTTTCTGTGCCTTCCTCCTGTCTATCCCTCACTTGCTTCTTCCTGTGTCATTCTCATCTTTATTAAAGCTTCCCAACTTTTTGGTCGCCTAGTGATACCCCACTGTATAATCTGGAACCCTGTGAACCACTGCCCTTTGATGTGGCACGATTCCGAGGCCTGACAGCTTCTGTGTTGCTGGACCTCACGTACTTGACTGGCATCCATGAAGACACGGGCAAGCAGAGCACCAAGCGGCATGAAAAGAGACACCGACACGAGTCGGAGGAGAAAGGGGATGTTGAGCAGAAAATTGAGAGTGAATCTGCTTCAGATACACGAACAGGCTTAACATCTGACGATATCAAAAGTCAGGGTACCCTGAGCTCCAAATCAGAAAATGAAATAGCTTCATTTTCTTCAGATCCAACACTGCCAAGTGTGGAATCCCAGCATCAAGTAACAGAAGGAAAAAGAAAAAATCATGAACACGTATCCAAAACCCATGACATAGCCCAGTCAGAAATCAGAGCAGTCCAGCTGTCCTGTCTCTGCCTTGGTGCTATGAAATCGCTTAGTGCTCTTCTTGGCTGTAGTAAGTATGCCGAGCTGTTGCTTATACCAAAAGTTCTGGCTGAAAATGGCCACAACTCAGACTGTGCAAGCTCTCCAGTCGTTCATGAAGATGTGGAGATGCGTGCAGCCCTGCAGTTCTTGATGCGACACATGGTGAAGCGAGCAGTCATGCGGTCACCCATAAAGAGAGCGTTGGGATTAGCCGATCTGGAACGAGCTCAAGCCATGATCTATAAATTAGTGGTCCATGGGCTTTTGGAAGACCAGTTTGGGGGCAAAATTAAGCAAGGTATGTTATCAAATTTGTTTTTTGTTTTTGTGCTGTTAAAATTATTTGTAATTGTCAGAAATGACATATTCTGTAAGTGATTTATAAAAGGGTTTTTTTTTTCTTTTTGGACAAAGCAATTTTCACATTGTTTTTCTTTTGCAAGGCAAACAGTTCTTTTTTGTTTCTTGTATATGAGTAATCATCTCTGCCTATAGTTTTCTATTTTAAACCTATACTAACATTAAAACTTAGTGCATTTTACAAATTGAAATTTAACTTATGCCACAAAGATACTCAAGTATTTATTGATCTTACTAAAAATATATAGTATTCTGATAACTTCTCAGAGACATTAAAGGACATTTTAAAGTACTACTTTCATAGGCTTTACTGTACATAAAAAACCTTGTTTTATCTTTTATCCTCACATTCTAAAATAAAAATGAGATTCATTCAGTAAATGTTTATTGAGTGTTTACCGTGTGCCAGGTATTCTTCTAAGTTCTAGGGAGTCAGCAATGAACAAAACAAAGTTCCTTGCCTTCATGGAGCTTCCAGTTCTTTTTTTCCTCCTTTCCCTTTCTCTTCTTCCTTCCCATTTCCCTATTCCCCTCCTTTCTTTTTTAGCTTAGACAGTAAATAGGCAGAGAGAGGTGTGCGGTGCACATAAATAGGAATGTTAAGATCATGGTGATTATGAAGGGTAAGTGCTTGTTAGCAAACTTAGTAGAGTTAGCTGTCTTTGAGCAACTGCTGTCTTGATTATGTTTAATTGTAGGCTTCTGTATCAGATAAGAAGAATCATATTTTGTAAGCTCTTAGACATTTTTTTTGTGCTTAGAATTTATTTTGTGAGGCATTGTCCTTTTTAGAGCATGGAGTTTCTGTCCAAGTTACTATTCTTGAATTTACATGTCTTTGTCTTTGTTTAAAGACTAAAGATATACATCAAAATCAAAATGCTAGAAAGCAGCTTTAGTGATCACATTATCTTTAGAAAACCTCTGGTCAAATCTTAACAAGCAAAAGTTAGACTTCTTTGTTTTCTCTAAAAAAATAAATGAGTAATTATAAGGGCTTCCTGCATTATTATCTGTAGAGTTTATAATGAGTACAATAGTGAATACAAGGATGTATATATATGTACGAACATCTTTTTCTTTAAATTTCATAAACATTTCAAATTAAAAGTTAAGTTTTCCATCCCTGTGTCACTTTTGAAAAACAAATCCTTACTACTTTCTAAACCTTTACTTTGGTTTACAGAGATTGATCAACAAGCTGAAGAAAGTGACCAAGCCCAGCAGGCACAGACGCCAGTTACCACTAGCCCATCAGCCTCGAGCACAACTTCCTTTATGAGCAGCTCGCTGGAGGACACCACAACTGCCACCACTCCAGTCACTGACACAGAAACGGTGCCTGCGTCTGAGTCCCCAGGAGTGATGCCGCTAAGTCTTCTCAGGTAGGGAAGTTGACCTTAGAGTCTGCCACATTGATGCCTATGATTCTGAACACGTGATTTTTCTCTTATGAAGAATGTACCCAACTAAATCAAGGTATTCTAGAGCAAGAAGGAACCGAAGATAGTATGTGTAGTCAAACCTATTTTACTGAAGTTGGAAATGTCCCTCAGAAGTTTAATAACTTGCCCCAAGTCTCACAGCCTGTTAGTGGTAGTCCCAAACCTAATGCAACTGTGCCGTTGATGATCAGGTGCTTTAGCAGTCTATCATCTTGTAATGATTTTTTCTGGGGTGGTGTGGGGGAGCTAGTCTTTTAAATATTTTTTCCTCAAAAAGTAAATACTTATATTTTGAATGTTAGAGCCTCAAGAAAGTTCACTTCCATGAAAATAATTTTCTCCTATCACATTATTTCCCTTTAAAGCTAATTCTTCAACTATACCTATATTCTTACTTCTAAATCAGACAAGTCTACTTTCAAATGAAAGAACATATCTTAATGATACTTCTTCAGTCAACCCTATTTTAGTAGGTTTGTAAATTCCAAACGTTGAAGTGTCTTTTCGCTTCAGTTTGCCAGTTTTATATACAAAATGCAAACCTTTGAAAGATCTTTAGAGAGGGACTGTTTTGGGAAGTGAAATAAAGAGAAGTCAAATGATTAGTCTCCTTTTTTCTTACTTCTTTCCCCCTTCCCTTAATTGACAAGTCTTTATTGTTCCCAGAGTGTAGAGTGACATCTTAGAAAGTAGAAGAGATACTGGCTATTACTGATGAATGATTCTCAATTTTTGGTGCACAGAAGAGTCACCTGGGAGGCTTTTAAAGCTCTGGGGCTGTATCCTGTGGCGAGTTTCATTCAGGAAGTCTGGTTTGAATTAAGTGTCCCCAGAGATTTTTGAGGCCTCAGTCTTCAGCTCACCCAATGAGAGTCATTGCTCTGCATAGACAGAAGGGGTGATAATCCTAGTAGCTGCCATTGTCCTGTCGCCACACGTCCTGCCTCTTAGCTCTCTCACTGAAGTAACACAGTTCCAGGAGGTGCTTCTGTTTAAGAAGAAAGGAAGGAGAGGAATGATGGATATTCAAATACGCTATTTTTTTTTTGGATGAGCTTAAGTTTATACTGCACTTGTAGCAATACATTCTTTTATTTATTTATTTATTTTTATTATTAAGGTGTCATTGATATACAATCTTATGAAGGTTTCACATGAATGACATTGTGGTTACTACATTCACCCATATTATCAAGTCCCCCCTGCAACCCATTGCAGTCACTGTCCATCAGCGTAGTAAGATGCTATAGAGTCACTACTTGTCTTCTCTGTGCTGTACTGTCTTCCCTGTGAACCCCCCTACATTATGTGTGCTAATCATAATGCCCCTTAATCCCCTTCACCCTCCCTCCCAGCCCATACTCCCCTAACCCTCCCCTTTGGTAACTAGGCCCTTCTTGGAGTCTGTGAGTGTACTGCTGTTTTGTTCCTTCAGTTTTGCTTTGTTCTTATACTCCACAGATGAGTGAAATCATTTGGTACTTGTCTTTCTCCACCTGGCTCATTTCACTGAGCATAACACTCTCTAGCTTCATCCATGTTGTTGCAAATGGTATGATTTGTTTTCTTCTTATGGTTGAATAATATTCCATAGTGTATATGTACATCTTCTTTATCCATTCATCTACTGATGGACACAGGTTGCTTCCATATCTTGGTTATTGTAAATAGTGCTGCGATTAACATAGGGGTGCATATGTCTTTTTGAATCAGGAATCTTATTTTCTTTGGGTAAATTCTAGGAGTGGAATTACAGGGTCAAATGGTACTTCTATTTTTGGTTTTTTGAGGAACCTCCATATTGCTTTCCACAATAGTTGAACTAGCTTACATTCCCACCAGCAGTGTAGGAGGGTTCCCCCTTTCTCCGCATCCTTGCCAACATTTGTTGTTCCTTGTCTTTTGGATATTGGCCATCCTAACTGGTGTGAGGTGATATCTCATTGTGGTTTTTATTTGCATTTCTCTGATGACTAGTGATGTGGAGCATCTTTTCATGTGCTTGTTGGCCATCTGAATTTCTTTGGAGAATTGTCTCTTCATATCCTCCGCCCATTTTTTAATCGGGTTATTTGCTTTTTGGGTGTTGAGGTGTGTGAGTTCTTTATATGCTTTGGATGTTAACCCTTTGTTGGATATGTTGTTTACGAATGTATTCTCCCATAGCGTAGGATATCTTTTTGTTCTACTGATAGTGTCTTTTGCTGTACAAAAGCTTTTTAGTTTGGTGTAGTCCCGTTTGTTCATTTTTGCTTTTGTTTCCTTTGCCTGAGGACATGTGTTCAGGAAAAAGTTGCTCATGTTTATATTCAGGAGATTTTTGCCTATGTTTTTTTTCTAAGAGTTTCGTGGTTTCATGACTTACATTCAGGTCTTGGATCCATTTCGAGTTTACTTTTATGTATGGAGGTAGACAATAATCCAGTTTCATTCCCTTACATGTAACTTTCCAGTTTTGCCAACACAAGTTGTTGAAGAGGCTGCTGTTTCCCCACTATATACCCATGGCTCCTTTATTGTATATTAATTGATGTATTATTAATTATTGGATAATTAAATAATATTAATTAACTCATCTCTATTCTGTTGCATTGATCTGTGGGTCTGTTTTTGTGCCAGTACCAAATTGTCTTGATTACTTTGGCTTTGTAGTAGAGTTTGAAGTTGGGGAGTGTATCAATCTGGCTTTATTTTTTCCTTCTCAGGATTGCTTTGGCTATTCAGGGTCTTTTGTGGTTCCATATGAATTTTAGAATTATTTGTTCTAGTTCATTGAAGAATGCTGTTGGTATTTTGATGGGGATTGCATTGAATCTGTAGATTGCTTTAGGCAGGATGGCCATTTTGACAATATTAATTCTTCCTATCCACGAGCATGGGATGTGTTTCCATTTATTGGTGTCTTTAATTTCTCTGGTGAGTGTCTTGTAGTTTTCAGGGTATAGGTCTTTCACCTCCTTAGGTGTATTCTTAGGTGTTTTATTCTTTTTGATGCAATTGTGGTATTTTTTGATGCAATTATAAATGGAATTTTTTTCCTTATTTCTCTTTCTGCTAGTTCTTCATTAGTATATAGGAATGCAGCAGATTTCTGTGTATTAATTTTGTATCCTGCAACTTTGCTGAATTCAGTTATTAGTTCTAGTAGTTTTGGGGTGGATTCTTTTGATACAGTTTTTAATGCGTCCAGCAATTACGTTATTCAAGGCATTCACAGAGGATCAGTAGCACTGATTCCTTGTTTGCCTTTCAAGCTCTGTCGTGTATGCATGGGATTCAGTAGTAAAATAATTATCCCTTGCTCTCACAGGCATTTGCCAGGTGTTGTGACTCCTTTCTTCTCAGTCTTTGATACCCTGCTGTTGGCTCAGACTATATTAGAGCTGCAGGAGTCTCTGCCTGGCTGAACATTATTTAACATGAGAAAAATGAGGGAACAACTAGCCCCTTATTGTATCACAGTTATTTAACTGGATAGACAGTGCTTTTTTGATGCTTAAAACGTTGAGTAGTCAGTCAGTGAGGATGTTCCTGGACTTTATTCTTTAGCCAGTGTCTGCCTTCTTAGCCTGAGGGAGACTACCTCTTCTGTACCTTTCTCCCTCTAACACAGCTGGCATATCATCCATAGGCTATTTTTCAGTTGTGCTGTGTGACTGGGCAGTTTTTTTTCTATAGTATAGCTTACTCATAGCCTATTACTTTGAATCTACGTGAATAATTTCATGGCTAGCTAGTAAATTTATATTTGAAGTAACATCTATCTTTAAAAGTCTTTATTCTCTAACTACTGTATGCCTATCAAATACTTCTGTCATCCTGGTATTATAGTAGAGAGGAAGCTCCACAAAGGCTGGGATTTTTAAAATCTCTTTGTTCATTGAAATGTTGCTGGCATTTTGCTGAACAAATAATAAAGTATTACTTCATAAAAGCATCCTATGAGAATGATTTTTAAAACTGTGGAGTCCCTCCTCTCTCAGTTAAGTTCTAGCTAACTTGTATAGTTTTTTAGTTCACATATTTCTTCTATAAGAATTTTCTAATTGAATTTTTATGCTAACCATTGTTTTTTTCTTAAAGGCAAATGTTCTCTAGTTACCCAACTACCACTGTACTTCCCACACGTCGTGCACAGACTCCTCCAATATCATCGTTACCAACCTCTCCTTCTGATGAAGTAGGAAGGAGGCAAAGCTTAACTTCTCCTGATTCCCAGTCAGCAAGACCAGCTAACCGCACAGGTGTGTGTGTGCTATTTTGTGCTATGACATCCAAACCTCTCCAGGTGTGTGGGGCTTTATAGTGTGGTCATTGTGTTACATCTTCATTGAAGGTAAATGAGTGATTTTGATTGATTATGAGGTATCTGCCCCATCAAGTGAGTTTTCTTCTGTATTCTGAAGTTAGAGATTGAATTATGGCTATTTGGGAGAGAAATAATGTGCTGTATGTCGGTCATATTAGGCCTTTCTTTTCTAATCAGGCATTTTTAGCACTGTGAATTTCCCTCAAAGCACTGCTTTTGTTGCAACCCACATATTTTGAAATGATGTGTTTTCATTTTTATTCAGGCTAAAGTACTTCCTAATTTACCCATTGATATCTTTTTTGCATGTGGGTTATTTAGGAGTATGTTATTTTGTTTCCAAATATTTGGGGATTTTCCAGGTATCTTTCTATTATTTATTTCTGAATTAATTTCATTGTCATCAAAGAACATATCTTGTATAATTTGAAGTCTTTTAAATTTATTGAGACTTGTTTCATGGCCCAGAGTATGTTTTAATAAAGATCCCATGTGTATTTGGAAAAAATGTTTATTGAGTTATTGTTGAGTGTTCTGTAAATTGTTGGTTAAATCAAGGTGATTGATAGTATTATCCAGGTCTTCTTTATCCTCACTAATTTTGGGTCTATTTACTTACACTATTGATTACTGAGAGAGCAGCGTTAAAATCTCTGTAATTATGGATTTATTTTCCCTTTCATTTATCAGTTTTCTTTCATGTATTTTAAAGCTCTGTCTCTAGGTCCATAAACATTTAATATCTTAATGTCTTCTTAATGATTTGACTAATTTATCATTATGAAATGACTCTCTTTTATCCCTGGTAATATTCTTTGCCTTTCAGTCTGCTTTATCTGGCATAAATATAGTCACTTCTGATTTTCTTAAATTACTGTTATTATTTATTATTGTTATCCCTTCTCCCATCATTTTACCTTTAACTTATTTGTGTCTTTATATTTCGAGTGGATTTCTTTTTTCTTTTCTTTTTTTTATTGTGAAATGATTATCACAGTAAGTTTAGTTAACATCCTTCAATGTACATAGTTACAAATTATTTTTTCTTGCGATGTGAACTTTTGAAGTTTTTTCTCTTAACTTTTCAATACACAAGACATTATTGCTCACCATGCAACGAACAAGTTCCAATACAGTGAACAAGCTCCCACAAGGTGAACAATGCAAGGAACATAGTGAACAAGTTCTCACAAGGTAAACAATGCAAAGGCAGTCATATCAGAGAAACTAATTCAGTTACTATAATCAATCAAGTTAACTATGATTATTCATATGATTTTTATACTTAAATTATAAGTGAATCCCACATTTCCCACTTTTTTGTTTTAATTGACACAAATGCATATGCATATATTTGTGGAAGGTACCAGAATAATGATTGGCTGGGCTCGGCCTGTGACATAGCTTGTGTCACAGGCAATGTCTCTCTCGTCTGGAGGGGTGAGGTTCTATGCCTCACTTCAGTTGGCCCCCACGTTGCTCACCTGAGGTCCCTTGCGACTGTGCCTGTCTTAGGTTGTTCCTCCCATGAGGAATCTTACCCATCTCTGGCTAACCAGCCATCTCCTGGGACCAAACAGGGAGATAAAATACGAAAGAGAGGACAGCCAGCAGCTATAATTCTGGATAAAATCACAATATACATGATTATTTTCTTGCAGCAAATGCAGGTGGGGGATCAGCATATGATTTCACAAAGTTGTTTAAAAGGAATCACTTATTTCTTGAAGTTAATTCTTGAAAAGTAGCATATGCTTGTATTGGCTTTAAAAGACCAACAACTGCCTTCCGCACACACCCTAGGAGAACAGGAATACAAATGCATAACAGTATTAGACCTACAATTATAGGCCATATCCAATGAAACAAAGAAAACCAATTTAACAGTCCAGGCATTTGTGAAAACTTATCAATAACATGGTGAATGTTGTCTATTTGATCTTCAATACTATGCGAAAAATCAGACAAATTAAAACAACACATCCCTGGAAATTGTTCACATCCCATATGTTCTTTTTTTTTTAAATCACTTATTCTTTTATTAGCTTCTCCTAAGTATTCTTTTTTTTAAATGATTTATTTTGGATCATTAATCTACAATTACATATGCAATATTATGATTATTAAACTACCCCCTTCATCAAGTCCCCCCCACCAACCCCATTACACTCACTGTCCATCGGCATAGTGAGATGCTATAGAGTCACTACTTGTCTTCTCTGAGTTGTACAGCCCTCCCCGTGCCCCCCCAACATTACATCTGCAATCATAATGCCCCTTTTTCCCTCTTACCCCTCCCTTCCCACCCATCTTCCCCAGTCCCTTTCCCTTTGGTAAGTATTAGTCCGTTCTTGGGTTCTGTGAGTCTGCTGCGGTTTTTGTTTGTTCAGGTTTTTTCTTTGTTCTTATACTCCACATATGAGTGAAATCATTTGATACTTGTCTTTTACAGCTTGGCTTATTTCACTGAGCATAATACCCTCTAGCTCCATCCATGTTGTTGCAAATGGTAGGATTTGTTTTCTTCTTATGGCTGAATAATATTCCATTGTGTATATGTACCACATCTTCTTTATCCATTCATCTACTGATGGACACTTAGGTTGCTTCCATTTCTTGGCTATTGTAAGTGCTGCGATAAACATGGGGGTGCATCTATCTTTTTCAAACTGGTCTGCTGTATTCTTAGGGTAAATTCCTAGGAGTGGAATTCCTGGGTCAAATGGTATTTTCTATTTTGAGTTTCTTGAGTAACCTCCATACTGTTTTCCAGAATGGTTGAACTAATTTGCATTCCCACCACCAGTGTAGGAGGGTTCCCTTTTCTCCACATCCTCCCCAACATTTGTTGTTATTTGTGTTTTGGATGTTGGCCATCCTCACTGGTGTGAGGTGATATCTCATTGTGGTTTTAATCTGCATTTCTCTGATGATTAGCGATGTGGAGCATCTTTTCATGTGCCTGTTGGCCATCTGACTTTCTTCTTTAGAGAAGTGTCTATTCATGTCCTCTGCCCATTTCTTAATTGGATTATTTGCTTTTTGTTTGTTAAGGCCCGTGAGTTCTTTATATATTCTGGAATGTCAACCCCTTATCGGATACGTCATTTATGAATATATTCTCCCATACTGTAGGATCTCTTTTTGTTCTACTGATGGTGTCCTTTGCTGTACAGAAGCTTTTCAGCTTGATATAGTCCCACTTGTTCATTTTTGCTTTTGTTTCCCTTGCCCGGGGAGATATGTTCATGAAGAAGTTGCTCATGTTTATGTCCAAGAGATTTTTGCCTATGTTTTTTTCTAAGAGTTTTATGGTTACATGACTTACATTCAGGTCTTTGATCCACCTTGAGTTTACCTTTGTGCATGGGGTTAGACTGTAGTCCAGTTTCATTCTCTTACATGTAGCTGTCCAGTTTTTCCAATACCAGCTGCTGAAGAGGCTGTCATCTCCCCATTGTATATCCAAGGCTCCTTTATCAAATATTAATTGACTGTATATGTTTGGGTTAATGTTTGGATTTTCTATTCTGTTCCACTGGTCTGTGGGTCTGTTTTTGTGCCAATACTAAATTGTCTTGATTACTGTGGTTTTGTAGTAGAGCTTGAAGTCAGGGAGCGTAATTCCCCCTGTTTTATTCCTCCTCCTCAGGATTGCTTTGGCTATTCGGGGTCTTTTGTGGTTCCATATGAATTTTAGAATTGTTTGTTCCAGTTCATTGAAGAAAGCTGTTGGTAGTTTGATAGAGATTGCACTGAATCTGTAGATTGCTTTAGGTAGTATAGCCATTTTGACAATATTTATTCTTCCTAGCCAAGAGCATGGGATGCATTTCCATTTGTTAGTGTCCTCTTTAATTTCTCGTAGGAGTGTCTTGTAGTTTTCAGAGTACAGGTCTTTCACTTCCTTCGTTAGGTTTATTCCTAGGTATTTTATTCTTTTTGATGCAATTGTGAATGGAATTGTTTTTCTGATTTCTCTTTCTGTTAGTTCATCATTAGTGTATAGGAAAGCAACAGATTTCTGTGTGTTAATTTTGTATCCTGCAACTTTGCTGAATTCAGATATTAGTTCTAGTAGTTTTGGAGTGGAGTCTTTAGGGTTTTTTATGTACAATATCATGTCATCTGCAAATAGTGACAATTTGACTTCTTCTTTACCAACCTGGGTGCCTTGTATGTCTTTCTTTTGTCTCATTGCCGTGGCTAGGACCTCCAGTACTATGTTGAATAACAGTGGAGAGAGTGGGCATCCCTGTCTTGTTCCCGATCTTAGATGAAAAGCTTTCAGTGTCTCGCTAGTAAGTATGATGTTAGCTGTGGGTTTGTCATATATGGCCTTTATGATGTTGAGGTACTTGCCGTCTATACCCATTTTGTTGAGAGTTTTAATCAGGAATGGATGCTGAATTTTGTCAAATGCTTTTTCAGCATCTATGGAGATGATCATGTGGTTTTTGTTCTTCTTTTTGTTGATGTGGTGGATGATGTTGATGGATTTTCGAATGTTGTACCATCCTTGCATCCCTGGGATGAATCCCACTTGATCATGGTGTATGATCCTCTTGATGTATTTTTGAATTCAGTTTGCTAATATTTTGTTGAGTATTTTTGCATCTACGTTCATCAGGGATATTGGTCTGTAATTTTCTTTTTTGGTGAGGTCTTTACCAGGTTTTGGTATTAGAGTGATGCTGGCTTCATAGAATGAGTTTGGAAGTATCCCCTCCTCTTCTATTTTTTGGAAACCTTTAAGGAGAATGGGTGTTATTTCTTCTCTATATGTCTGGTAGAATTCAGAGGTGAATCTGTCTGGTCCGGGGGTTTTGTTCTTGGGTAGTCTTTTGATTACTGATTCAATTTCATTGCTGGTGATTGGTCTGTTTAGTTTTTCTGTTTCTTGCTTGGTCAGTCTTGGAAGGTTGTATTTTTCTAAGAAGTTGTCCATTTCTTCTATGTTTTCCAGCTTGTTGACATATAGATTCTCATAATATACTCTTATAATTCTTTGTATTTCTGTGGGGTCCGTCGTTATTTTTCCTTTCTCATTTCTGATTCTGTTTATGTGTGTAGATTCTCTTTTTCTCTTAATGAGTCTGGCTAGGGGTTTATCTATTTTGTTTATTTTTTCAAAGAACCAGCTCTTGGTTTCATTGATTTTTTTCTATTGTTTTATTCTTCTTAATTTTATTTATTTCCTCTCTGATCTTTATTATGTCACTCCTTCTAGTGACTTTGGGCCTCATTTGTTCTTCTTTTTCCAATTTCAGTAATTGTGTCTTTAGACTATTCATTTGGAAATGTTCTTCCTTCTTTAAATAGGCCTGGATTGCAATATACTTTCCTCTTAGAACTGCCTTTGGTGCGTCCCACAGAAGTTGTGGCTTTGTGTTGTTATCATTATTCTCCATATATTCTTTCATTTCTGTTTTGATTTGGTCGTTAACCCATTGATTAGTTAGGAGAATGTTGTTAAGTCTCCATGTATTTGTGAGCTTTTTTGATTTCTTTCTAAAATTTATTTCTTTATCTCTTGCTCCTTTCTTCGTTTTGAAGTCTATTTTGTCTGATACAAGTATTGCAACACCTGCTTTTTTCTCCTTGTTGTTTGCATGAAATATCTTTTTCCATCCCTTCACTTTTAGTCTGTGTATGTCTTTGGGTTTAAAGTTAGTCTCTTGAAGGCAGCATATAGATGGGTCTTGTTTTTTTATCCATTCAGTGACTCTATGTCTTTTGACTGTTGCATTCAGTCCATTTACATTTAGGGTGATTATGGATACGTATGTACTTATTGGCATTGCAGGCTTCAGATTCGTGGTTACCAAAGGTTCAAGGTTAACTTCCCTACTATCTAAAAGTCTAACAACTAACTTAATATGCTATTACAAACACAATCTAAAGGTTCTTTGTTTCTTTGTTTGTTTGTTTGTTTCCACCATTTTCTTTCTATTCCATTTATATATTAGGTATGATATTCTGTACTGTTTGTCTATCCCTTGATTGACTTTGGGAATAGTTAATCTAATTTTGCATTTTCTTAGTAATTAGTGTTCTATTTTCTTTACTGTGCTTTTATTACCTCTGGTGACAGCTATTAATCTATAGGAACACTTCCATCTATAGCAGTCCCTCCAAAATACACTGTAGAGATGGTTTGTGGGAGGCAAATTCTCTCAGATTTTGCTTATCTGGGAATTGTTTAATCCCTCCTTCAAATTTAAATGATAATCTTGCCAGATAAAGTAATCTTGGTTCAAAGCCCTTCTGCTTCATTGCATTAAATACATCATGCCACTCCCTTCTGGCCTGTAAGGTTTCTGCCGAGAAGTCTGATGATAGCCTGATGGGTTTTCCTTTGTATGTGATCTTATTTCTCTCTCTGGCTGCTTTTAATAGTCTGCCCTTATCCTTGATCTTTGCCATTTTAATTACTATATGTCTTGCTGTTGTCTTGGGTCCCTTGTGTTGGGAGATCTGTGCACCTCCATGGCCTGAGACACTATCTCCTTCCCCAGATTGGGGAAGTTTTCAGCAATCACCTCCTCAAAGATGCTTTCTATCCCTTTTTCTCTCTCTTCTTCCTCTGGTACCCCTATAATGTGAATATTGTTCCATTTAGATTGGTCACACAGTTCTCTCAATATTCTTTCATTCTTAGAGATCCTTTTTTCTCTCTGTGCCTCAGCTTCTTTATATTCCTCTTCTCTAGTTCCTATTTCATTTATTGTCTCCTCCACCATATCCAGTCTGCTTTTAATACCATCCATTGTGTTCTTCAATGATTGGATCTCTGACTGGAATTCATT